>JAGKTI010007772.1:10531-35718 GCA_018397915.1 Birgus latro | reverse complement strand
AAAGGAGAAATGGATAGAATGTGTTCCATCGTAGAAGTAAGATAGTCAAAGAATTTTTGATAGTCAGTAGAATTAGGAGATAAGTAAACAGCACAGGTATATTTAGTCAGAGAATGACAGGAAAACCGAAGCCAGAGAGTAGAGAATTCAGAAGAATCAAGTTCAGGAACACGAGAGCAAGATAGATCGTTGCGTACATATACGCAACAGCCACCTTTGGCTTTGAAATGAGAATAGAGAAAGTAGGAGGATACAGAAAAGGGTTTGCTGTCAGTTGCCTCAGACAGCTGAGTCTCAGAGAGAAAGAGAAGGTGAGGTTTAGAGGAGAAGAGGTGGTGTTCGACAGAGTGAAAGTTAGAGGAAAGGCCGCGAATGTTACAGAAATGAAGAAGTAGTGAGTCAGACAGTGGTTCCAGGCAGCTCTTTGAGTCGTCACCGGGAGAGGGGCGGATGGTGGGGGCATTTATGGACCCCCCCCCCTGGGGACTCCGAGCCATGATTTTTGTGCGCCATTTTCGTAGTTAATTTTGAGAAGGAAGTGTAGTGTGTAGTATGCATGTAGTTTGGTGTCGACAGTTAGAGAAATTTGTATTGGAGAGTAAGCTGGACTACTCTCTGTGTTACTGAGACACTGAAAAAGTTCAGCAAAGGGGGATGGTCAGGAACAAGTCCTGAGGGCTGATGAAACGGGAGCTCCAGCTCTCCCTGTCATCAGCCTTCCATCCATCTTGGGAGTAGTGCCCTGCTCGACTGGTGCTACAGTCTACTCCTAACAGCATAGGCGAATGTCAGGCGGCTCAAGAAAGCTTACCTTTTTGTTTGTTCTCCTAATGATGTTTAAAGAGGTATCAGAGATCAAGTTTACGATAGATCCTGTGTCCATGAAAAATGACGTTTGTATGTCGTCACTCGATCCTAGAATGACAAAGCCTGAAGAAGTTATAGGCCCGACTTGGCAAATGGGGAGTTGATTTTCTGTCACTACGTTACATTGTTCCGATACGGGCGCTCCTCTTCCCGCGACTGGCGGCCGTTTATGTAACGACATTCTTCAGTAATGTGAGTCGTAGGCTACTGTTTTTATGATACCTGCATTTAGGACGACGCGATCGGGAAGGCGTACGCTGTCTGCCTTGTGAGTGATGTCGTCTTTGTTTACGGTTGCAGCTGGATTCTCGATGCCCGGTGTTACCACAGTGCCAGTACACAACCGAGGATTGTTTGCTCCGTCGGACATTAGACTGATCAAGATCCGGCGGTCGGCAATCGGCGCCATGAAGGAGAATGGTTAGTGTTAGGCTTTCCCCGTGTAGTGGGACACGAACGTGAGTAGTCTGATGAAGTGGTGGAGGTGTGGCAGACCTGCGAGACCGAGGGGTGATGTGTGGCCTGACGAGTGAGGTTCGAGCCTGTTCTTTCTTGGATGGTCTGGGAGACCTGAACAGTTTTATCTCCCGGACTGAAACCTGTCTGTAGGGCTATCTCTCTCTGTCCGGTATCTAGCCAATTAAAAATCTCAGGTAACCCAGCAAATCTCCAAAGTTTTGTAGTGAAAGCATAGGAGTTCCATCAATGTCTTTACCTATTGTGTGCTTAGCAACAACTGCCGCATCTCAGAACTAGTGGCCTTCATTGCGGCTGTAGCCTCCAATATTTTGGCATTTTGAGTTGGGACTTTCATGTCCTCCTCCATCTGGGTGAGGTGATTAGTTAAACCAATGAGAGATGCGGCATTTGAATGCTGGCAACAGAGCTGTATTAATTCCTTTCGGAAGTCGTCAAATGTTTTAATGTCATCAAAATGACCTGCACGGATCGCGGCCCCTATTTCCGACTTGCCTTGGTGTAACCGACCCATAAGATAACAGACTTTGAGGGATTCGTCTGTTATTCGCCGATTGTGAATGTCTGTCTCGACCTCTCTGAGGAAGTCGTAGATTGACCAGTTATGGTCCTCGCCCATATATTTAGGGCAGTTTGCATCATCCAAATAGATTGACCGTGGAGGAGGGGGTGTATTAGCCAGGGTTGAAAGAGTGTGATTTTGTGAAAGTGTGGAAGTAACTGAGGTAGTTGGGTGAGAGAGAGAGAGAGAGAGAGAGAGAGAGAGAGAGAGAGAGAGAGAGTAATGGGAGTTACATGTAGTTGAGGTGGGAGATGAAGTGGTGCAGGAGAGTTAATGTGAAAAGTTGAAGGAGCAAGGGTAGAAGGAAGTTCTACAGAATCATGTATAGATAAACTAGTATGTAGATTTATCGTATGTGGATTTAAATTATCTGTGTTGTTTATATAGAAGCAGTAGCAGTAGTGGTAGGGGGAGCAGTAGTAATGGTGGGGGTTGTGGGTGTGAAAGTGGCATGCGAATGTGTAAGGGTTGTCTGAGTTGATGAAGGATGTTTGTGATACGACTGACCACTCCGAAGGTGAGTCACGGAATCATTATCATGGGTATCTAGTTGCTCACTTTCAGCTTCGTGCCTCTGGCGAACGGGAGAGAGCTCAGTATATTTGATATATGACATGTAGGGAGGTGAAAAAATTTATAAGAAGTTATGAGAATGAAAATTTTTATATTTATAATGTGAGACTGAGGAAATAGGCAGTATTTACAATGGTAATGAGGGCTTACATACACAATGGATGTGAAAATGAACGAAGATGAATGGGTTGGGTTTAAATAAATAAGGTGTGAAGTGTGAGATGAGTGACAGATGAAGTTGGTGAGAATGATAATAAAGGGAGTGAAGGGAAATGAATATTAATGATTCAATGTGTAGAGAAAATCTGGAGAATAATCTCTATAGAAAGTCATGGAATGGGCTGATTAGACTGTAGTTACATATACTTAAGTTTGGTGAATGAAGCAAAGTTTGGCTCGGTGGGGACGAATTTGAGACGGTACTTGATTGAGGTGTTCTGGCTTGCTGGAGACAAAGTTAAGATGCTACTTGAATGGGGCATTCTGGCTTGCTGGAGACGAAGGTAAGATGCTACTTAAATAAGGTGTTCTGGCTCTCTGGAGACGAAGGTAAGATGTAAGTTGAATAAGGTGTCGCTCCCTGGCACTGTAGGGATGTTGGGGGAGAATGATGACACAAGTGAAGCCAGCCAATGAGATGCGAGCTGCAGCGTCACAGAATCACCACCTAGACGTTGAGTGGAGAGCGCTGGCGGTGACGTAGAGATCACTGATAGGCGGGGTGGAGGGCGGGGTCGTTGGTGATGGGCTGGTGTGGTAGTGGGGCCTCGGATTGCTGGCTCAGCGATTTGTAAGATGCGTTGGAGGGGGAGTGGTTGGGGTATGTTGGGGCGTATTGGGGTGGCAATTTATAATTCTCGAAAACAGGAGGAGCGTGAGAAAAAAAAAAAAAAGAGAGAACTGTCACTGAAGAGTTCCTTACTGAGTGTTAGGTGCAGCTGGAGGTATGAACCGGTAGGCCTGCAAGGCGGTGTGGGGTATAAACTTCAATGAGGTACGGAAAGAAGTTCACAACAAGGAAGACATAGGTGACACAAAACATGGCAGATAGTGGCAAGGCATGTGGCCGGTGTGTAGACTGAAGTAGTAAGGAATACCGGCACTAATGAGTTTGATTGTGTGTCTAATCACTGTAGGGAGGCGAGATGAAATGGAGATCCGACTCACTGCTGCATCAAATTGTACCACTACCCTCTTATGCTATAGTTGGATAAATTCCAAAGGCCTTGCATGCTGAATAAGGGAGGTTTATTTACAGGTGAAGCTTAAAAGTTCCACTCCGAGTAGAGGCTCGCCCCAGACTGACTCCGTATGTGCAGCCCAGGCGTGGGAAGACTAGCTAGCTAAGCATTTTAAGATCTAACTGTACTTGGTTGCATATGGGTTGTTTTCAAAAATATTATGGGAACATTTCTCTATACTCATTTCAAAGCCACAGGAGGCTGTTGGTATATGTATGCAAAGACCTATCTTGCTCTCGTGTTCCTGAACTTGATTCATCTGAATTCTCTACTCTCTGGCTTCGGCTTTCCTGTCATTCTCTGACTAAATAGATTTGTGTTCTTTACTTATCCCCTAACTCTGCTATGAACAATTCTTCCACTACCTTACTTCTACGTTGGAGCACATTCTTTCCATTTCTCCTTTTTCTCTGAAATCTCCATTCTAGGAGATTTCAGTCTCCACCACTACCTTTGGTTCTCCTTTCCTTTCACTGATCCACCTGGTGAACAAGCCTACATCTTTTCTGTCGTTAATGACATAAAGCAGCTTGTACACCACCCTACCCGTATCCCTGACCGCCTTGGAGAGAGCTCCAACATACTTGACCTCTTCCTAACAACTAATCCTTGTGCTTACTCTGTTAATCTTTCCTCTCCGTTGGGCTCCTCTGACCACAGCCTCATTACCTTAACTTGTCCTATCGCTCCAGTACGGCCTGTGGACCCTCCAAAGAAACGTCTACTGTGGCACTTTGGTGCTGTGAACTGGAAGGCCCTCAGGCAGTACTTCTTTGGTGTTCCCTGGAATGATTATTGCTTCCATGGCCGGGAGCCATCTGAGTGTGCCTTGCTCATTACGGAGGTTATTCTCTCGGGCATAGAAGCATACATTCCTTTCTCATATCCTTTGACTAATGCAAGAAAGCCTTGGTTTAATCACGCTTGTTCTAATGCTGTCCCCAGCAAGGAGGGGGAGTATAAAAGGTACCAGAGCTAACCCACCCATGAATCACACCTTTTTTATGCTTCTGCCCGGAACTGTGCTAAATCTGTTCTTCGCTCTGCTAAAAATAATTCCATCCATGCTAAATTCTCTTAACTCTCCAACTCGAATTCTTCTTGCTCCTTCTGGCAACTTGCCAAAAACCTATCTAACAGCTTTACTTCATCATCCTTCCCTCCTCTTTTCTACTCTGATGGCCCTGTAGCTATTTCTTCTACTTATAAAACAGATCTCTTTGCTCAGACTTTCTCCTCCAGTTCCACCTTAGACAATTCCGGTGTTGTTCCTCCATCACGTCCCCCCTCTGACTTCCTCACGACTGACATTAAAATTTCTTCAGTTGATGTATTTTCTGCCATCACAAGCCTCAATACTAACAAGGCAAATGGGCCTGATGGAGTCCCTCCTGTTGCCCTCAGAAACTGTGCTTCTGTGCTTACACCCTGCCTAGGTAACCTCTTTCGCCTTTATCTTTCAACTTGTACCATTCCTTCTTGCTGGAAGTTTGCTCTCATTCAGCCAGTCCCAAAGAAGGGTGACCATTCCAAACCCTCTACCTATCGTCCAATTGCTTTAACATCCTCTGTCTCAAAAGTTTTTGAGTCAATCCTTAACAGAAAAATTTTAAAGCATCTTTCCTATCACAATCTTCTTTCTGATCGTCAGTATGGGTTCCGTCAAGGACGCCCCACTGGCGATCTTCTAACCTACCTTGCAGACTCTTGGTCATCCTCCTTTTGGGACTTTAGCGATAAGGTTTGCCATTGCACTTGACATCTTAAAGTCTCTCGATCGAGGCTGGCATAAATCTTTAATTTCCAAACCTGCCCTCTCACGGTTTCTATCCTTCTATCTGTGCCCTCATCTCTAGCTTCCTTTCTGGTCGTTCTGTAGCCGCTGTTGTAGACGGCCATCGTTATTCTCCTAGACCTATCAACAGTGGTGTTCCTCTTCCTTTTATTCATCAATGACCTTCTAAGCTGTACATCTAACCCCATCCACTCGTACGCTGATGATTCCACCATTCACCTTTCCACTCGGTTCCCGTAACTTCCATCTCAGCATTTACTTCCACACAGCATTTACTTCCACAAACAAGGGATGAGGCTATGGCACACCTAATGTCTGACTTGGATCGTATATTTGACTGGGGTAAAAATAATCTTGTTTTTAACGCATCAAAGACTCATTTCTTATACCTATCAACCTGACAAAATATTCCACATATTATCCACTAATGTTTAATAATGGCCAGCTCAGTCCTGCATCGTCCTTGAAAAGGCTTGCGGTTTCATTCACTCAGGATTTATTTTGGAAAGAGCATATTACATCTCTTGTGAAATCTGCTTCCAAGAGATTACGTGTGCAAAGCCGACTCCGAACCTTCTTTACCCCTGCACAGTTGTTGACTTTATACACGGGATTTATTCTCCCCTATGTGGAGTACAACTCGGATGTGTGGGGAGGCTCCCCACATACAGCTCTTCTCAGTAGGGTGAAGTCTAAGGCTTTTCATCCAATTGACTCTCTCGTCTTACTGGCTTCCTTTAACCTCAGTCTCTTCGCCGCAGTGTTGCATCTTTATCTCTTTTCTATCGCCACTTCAACAGTCACTGCTCCTCTGAATTGTCTGCTTGCATCGCTCCAGCTCTACAACGGGCACGTAGCACCCGTCTAGCAATAAACTCTCATCCCTTTTCAGTCCAGCTCTCTAATGTAAGAGTTAACCGTTATACCAAGTCCTTCATTTATGCAATAGGTCAACTGTCGAGCTGTTTCCCTCTGTCTGTATTTCCTGTTTCCTGTGATCTCCAGTCTTTAAAACGCATTGTGTCCAGGCATCTCGAAATGTACGGATCTTGATTTTGGCTCTCTCGTATGGTTTTTGTTTTTTCTTGGAAAGAACAGTTTGCTGGCCTATGGCCTTTGGTTCCTTCTTCCTTGCATAAAAAAAAAATAGAGATTACCCAAACAAAGGAGACAGACAACAGGCACCACCTGCTCCTGTCCCAGTGGAGAAACCTCTGATCATGTCTGCCAGATTCGGACACTGGACCAGCAAGTGACGGCCAGTAGAGAAGGTTGAGCCTGCTGTGTTATGCTCTGCTTGTGTGAAAGTCAGTTTCTTATTTACAGCCTATCTTAAGCTGAACCTGTGTCTAAAACTGTTTGTATACTCTCTATTGTGCATCTGCCTTCATGCATACTGCTTTTAAACAGTACAGACAAATTGCAGTGAATATCGGTTACCATAATACAAAAATGGAAAATTCATGATCCGTTTATAAATGTTACGGAGACTAGTTTCTTGCAAGAAATGGTTAGATCGTTCGTATACACTGCCCTAACAGTGTTCTTTTTTTTTTTGCAGTCGAATGCCCGTAACTGCCCTGACTGTAGCAGGTATCGAACGCCAACGACCCACGAGAAAAGAACCTTTCATAGAACAGTGATGCCCGTAGAAAAAAAAAATCCAGAGATGATCTATAAAGAGTAACTGAAAATGTTTACCGCACAAAAATGTCCCTTCCAAAATACACTGAATCAAAAGAAACAGTCTCTTTTAAATTTGTCCAGTCTTAAATAGATTGCATAGAAAAATAATAAAAAAATGAACTCCTTCAATTCGGTAACGTCGCTTTCAGTTCAATATTCCTTCCTTCAGACGATTTTATTCAGCTCAGGAGAGGGTTTGGGAACTGCAGGGGTAGATGTTATCTTCATTAATCTCTTCACTGCTAAGACATCATTTTGGAGCTGTATAAAAACTGTCTGGTGGTAGCATGAACGAAATACAAGAATATGTAATTAGACTGAAAGAATTAATTTCGGAATATCTGGATATATTGTGCTGAATAATCTTTAGGTCCTTACGCCTTCTATTCAGTGTAATACCCGCTATATATCATCTGTTTATCTACCCATTTTATCTATCTATCTACCTGAAACCAGGCGCCTTAATCTCCTAAAGGACGGCCACAGACAAACCGCCTCTATATCACCCTGTCCTCTGGCAAAATGCTGCCGGCAATCCCTCTGATTCAGGCTTCCCTCATATGAATATTTTTCCACCTCACCCCTCCATCTCATCCTCGGTCTCCCCATCCCCCCTCCACGTCATTCACATACATTCTTTTAGGTAGCCATTCATTCTCCACCCTCTTCACATAGCCAAACCATCTCAGACGATGCTTATTTCATGTATGGGTAAATGGCTCAATAAGGCAACTCCTTGCCTCTGCATTAACCATACAGGCGTATTTGGATTTATATTTTCTTCTTACCTAGCCATGATATAAACTGTCTTAAGAACCTAGCTTTTGTCACTCTCAGGATGACGCACGCCAGTATTTTATTTTACTTTATTTATGCAGCTTTTGTTTCAGGTTTGGAAATGTCGGTGTCTTCCCCCAGTTTTCTTGAAAAGTTTCGTGTCAATTTGCTTAAAATTTTTTGATAACTTTTTTATCCCGGCAAACATTAGAGTGGTAACCAAAAACCAAAGCCTGGTGGCTAGAAGGCCTTCCAGTTCATGATGAGCGTTTGGGCGTTGGCTTTTCCGGGGGTTCCCCCACGTGCGATGCTGCCAAACCTGTCAATTCCCTATGGGATCAATTATCAGATTCTCTCTTTCTCTCTCTCTGCATAATAAAAAGAACGTTATATTTTTGGTGCAGATTTATTTATATAATAAGCCTATACAGTGTGATGAATTATTCGAACTGGAGAAGCCTCTCTGTCTCTCTTAGCATGGTCGTCCCTGACCGTGTCAACTGTCCCCAAGCTCAGAGAAAAGCAACGTCGGACAGCAACGCTGCCAAGTATTGTTGTATTTATACAGAATCATTGTTATTATAAAAAGAAAGATACATTCATAACACTATATAGCCTTATTAAAGTAGTAAATATATACCAATTAATTCAGAAGCAGTAAATAAATGACATAATTATAAGACAGAGTGATGCGTATTGGGCGAGATTTGGCAGAGTCGCACACTGGGAAACCCCCAGAAAAGCCAACGCCCAAACGCTCACCATATATTAGAAGGACTATAGTAGCTCGAAGTGCAGAGTGCCAAGCGGCGTCGAACAATTTTCAGCCATTCTGCAGCCTCCTGTGTGTGTGTGTGTGTGTGTGTGTGTGTGTGTGTGTGTCAGCTACATAATATAAGTATGAGGCGATCTCAAGTCTCAATGACGACTGTATTTCGTCTTCATCTATACATTGATCCTGACCTTGCTGATTAGTTTATTCTTAATAACGAATTGATTATACAAATTTTAAAAACAGACTTTTCCTGATATCATGCCTATTTTCCCACACAGATGATATCACTATGATAACCCGGACACTGTCATCACTGGTTAGTGGTCCACTACCCGGCCATGACCTCCTGGTGGTGAGCGACGACCACAGCCAGATATATCTTGACATGTGTCAGGTGGTGGCGGCAGCTGGAACCTCCCTCACGCCCGTCTTCCTCGCCACCCAACACTCACTCCTCCACACCGCGCGCCCCCCACACCACACCAAAGGGTCCCAACTCACCGCCATAATCATCTTCCACCGCGACCCCAAGGCCTTCCTCCTTCTCCTGGCAGATAATAAAGACTGGAACCCCAGTTACCTCGTCCTCTTTTGCCTCAACCTGCACCTCAACACCACATCGGTAGTTGCTCAGCCTGTTGTCCAGCGCTCGGAGTTCATCTTGCTGCTGCAGCCACAAGAAAGAGCAGGACGTCAACATTTACTCGCTTACACCAGTATATCCCCATTCACCAGGGCACCACTGGGAGTCTGGAGCACTGAGAAATTCCACACCAGACGTGCGCTCTTCCCTTATCGCTTCAGGGACTTTGGTGGGCGGGTTTTAAAGGTACCAGTCTCCTGCTATGATGAACCATTTTTGTACTTTGGAGAGGACGGCAAATGCGGTGGCACAAACTCAGACGCGCTTCAGGTCATTGGTGATAAATACAACTTCACGTATGAAATAACACTCATTGACACAGTTGCATGGGGAATCAAGGAGAATGGAACATGGAATGGGATGCTGGGTGATATGATGTATAATAATAAGGACATAGTGATCAGTTCATTCAGGCTTAGCACAGATCTTTTCAGTGACTTTGACTTCACTTATCCCCACTGGCGATACAGCTTTGCGATTCTCCTTCGTATACCGCAGCCCATACCCCGCTGGAGGAATATCTTGTATCCCTTTTCCGCTCTGCTATGGGGCCTAACCTTGGCTTCCGCCATCGCTGCTGCCTCTCTGCTCTCCTGCTTACTCCACTACCTCCACCACCTCACTGACCCCATCGACATCGTTCTCAAGGTGACTAACCTCTTGGATCAGCTGTGACACTTAACATAGCTGGTAACGTTAACATTATATTTACCTTATCTTTGGCATACCGTAAAGGTGCCATCGTACTGAATAGAACACTAATTCAGAATGTGACAACATGGTGTCTGAAATAATTGACATTTTGAAACTCGAGGTTACTGAGTAAGATGTCGTCTCCATGTAATAAGATTTGTATTTCTTAAACTTAATGTATGCTTTTAAATTATTTTGTAATTCTTGAGTATACCTCTGTGGAATTATTTTGTCATTCCTGTTTATGAGTTTATATATGATGTTAAGAATGAGCTTTAAGATATTTGTTTGACAGCTTACTGTATTAAATAATTTTGCCCAGTACAGCTATCATATTCAGGCCGCATATTATAACAGACATTAATGAACACAACAGTTTCATATAATTTGCAAATAAATATAGCTTGAATTTTAAAACGCATTTATATTGTGATTAATTTTACTTGAAGACCCAGTAATTTTGTGCAATTATGTTAAATTAGTTTCCGAATATTTTGAAGCTCAGCTCAACGGTTAACAGGAGAAACGTAAGCACAACAGAATGATTTAGTTTTAAATCAGAAGAGCGTAAAGGTATAAGGTACGCCAATGAAACATAATTCTACTGCATTTGTAAAAATTATATTTTAATTGTCTGCATAATTGCAGTCATCAGTTCATGCAATTATAATGAAGAATCAGCCAAGTTTTTGCAGTTACATTACCTGAATAATTGTTCTATGTCTTGGCCCTGCTGCCCGGACTGAATAAACACCTTCAGCCCAAGGGATCTTTCCTGATATTAGTGTATATTCTCTGAACAAAGCCGTGAATTCTTACAAGGCAGTTATACATATAGTCGCAACTGGTTGCAGGCCCCTCTCAGTCATGTCGAAACAACTAGGTTTATGAACAGTTATGTTTGTCACTCTGTATCGGTCAAGTGTGGGACAAAGAATGGCCTAACTTCTACCACTCCAGCCTAGTGATATTCAACCAGTTATATCACACAAGTCTGCATTCACACACATACCGTCAACTGCCTCTTGTACCTAAGTTTTGTTTTTGTAGGAATTAGAAACAGAAAAAGATTATGCACTTTCCTTACCCATGTTCTTCCTGTATATACCAAACCTAGCTACGACCAGGTTTTGATTGGAGAAGCTATTTGGCTATGCAGGAAGATCAAAAGACAAGGGAAGATTCTGAACTCTCATTTCCCTGTATTTTCTGCCTGAATGAATTCTTGCAACGACAGAAAAATTGTATGCGTATTAGTAAATCTGGGTCCACGCAATGTATCTGTTATCTGTAATTAGAAATATATCATCTGCCCATTTTACATGAACGGAAAGTGACTATATCATCATCGTTCTTCTGTGCCTGTATGAAAGAACTTCATTGTATCAGTTCTTCCACGTGATACCAAACACTCTTGTGTGAGGGGAAAAAACTGTAGGTCTTAATGACGTCTTTGCACTTGAGAAGCATAATTTTAATCTTCTAACCAATATTACCATTTTAGTATTTCTTAGTTTGCTTTTCAGAACTGTCAGGATCAAGTACTGCAGTGTATTCTAGAATTTTCCAGAACTCCATATTTCTGATCCATAAGGTACTGTGGAATAGGAAGGGCACAGTTATTTTATAATTCTTTTAAAAGATGATGTATAGCATTTCTTTTTTCATATAATAATGGTCAGGAAATTCCATCAGTTTATCACAAGAATTCCATTCGCACGATTTTTTTTCCCCTGAGTTCAGAAAATATAAACTGGCTGACATATTTGTATGTGACACTTTATGCAACTCTGGATAAAATCCACCAAGACGCATACTGTACGCAAACGTTGGTAAGGAGCAGTGTCTGATGCAACTACCCTTTGACAGATCATAACAGATTATGAAGTTTACGGAAAAGCCAAGGGTCTGCCTTTGTGCGACTCTACTGAACAGCACAATGCTGCGAAACTGTTGGAGCATTTTTTTGTCTGGTAATTAGAAAACTATGGTTATTAAACTATTATATCCACTCTATGTGAACCTGCAGATTTGGTATTTTAGCAACAATTTCCATTAACCATTTCAAACTGGTCCCGTGTAAACATATTTATTCAGCTATTCAGCTTAAGGGTTTAAAGGATTTTGTTGGTTAGGCCATGGATGTCAAGAGGGTTACATTTACCCAGGCGTAAATTCCCATTCAAGTTCCCAAGCTATAAATTCCCATCCAAATTCCATTCCTAAATGTTCTCAGTTACCTAGTTTAAATCTGCAGGTTACTAATTCCTATATAAATTCCCAGGTTGTGTCTGGCCTGCTGGGTCAGTCCATGAATGACAGTAGGGTGCGGGTGTTTTCGTGGGCGCGTGTGTGGCTGATTTTCTGGTGGGTGGCTGTGGACATCTTAGCAGCGGCTTACATGAGCAACCTTGTGTCAGTGCTTACCGTGCCCGTCTACCCACACCGTATACAGACGCTGGAGGAACTGGCTGATTCTGATATCATGTTAGAGTAGCATAATTCTTTTTGTTTTATCAGTTTAATTTTTATCGTCTTATCAATGTAGTTTACTTTATGGCAGTGGTGCATGAAGACGTTGGAGGTACTGGCTCACTCGGACATAAACTGACGATTGAGTCTTTATTTTCATCTTCATTATCCCCTTTTTGCCTTAACTTGGTGCTGGAATGGGACGCATTCCTGTGGTGGCACTGATATAACCAAATGGCTTCGCTGTCTGGTTAAACAAAGGTCCCTCAGGTACTTCCATATTCCCCAGAACGAGGATGGTGGATTGCAGAAGTGCAGCTTAAGTTTGCAGTCTGCTGGGTTCACATGTCAGGTGAGTCTGGGGCTGTAACTACTACTACTGCTGTCGTACTAGCAATGAGACGCTGGAGCAATAAATAGACTCATATGTAGTGTGAGACGAGCAACATCTATTTTTGTTAACATTTTATAACTGTGCTCACTGCGCCTTTCTACCCGCACCGTATATACACGTTGGAATAATTGGCTGAATATCGGGGAATGTGTTGGTTTAAGATAATTCGTGTTGCCGTTTTTCCTGTGTCGTCATCAGGCAACTTCAAAGGTTTCCAAACATTATATTAAACCCAAAATCATGAAGGGGAAGACAAACACCCAATGTCTGATTTCCTTAACAACCCCCAGTCCTTTAACTGTTGATAAATCTAACCACTTTCCTTAATAACCCCTGTGCTTTAACTACTGATGAATCTAACCACCTTTCTTTTGTTTGGTCTTCTGTCACCCAAACCCCGTGTGTTACGTGTGTTAGGCTATGGAGGTTTTGTTTCCAAGGTCTCGTGAACATCACTTTGCGGAGAATAATGTAGCTGAAAAATATACGATTCGATCTTTCTTCTTCTACCCTCTGGTCTTTCTAGGTGTTATATGATGGGGAATAAGGTTTTGTGCCTTACTTGTTTTCTCCTTGCCCCAGGCTTCCAAATCTTCACTGCTGACAAAGAACCTATTCACACAGAAGCCAAATTCGGATATATTTTGATGTAAACTCCCTGATCGTCTGGGTTTGAATTAAAAAAAAAAATCTAGAATATCATGATTAACTGGGCCAGATTCTGGACACCATGTTTTTCACTGCCTGCCAGATGTAATATAAGTGACAGCAAGACTCGGAATGTCCTAAATGTAAAACCATTAATCAGGGTGTTCTTTGTCCAGCTTTCATCCTGACTTACGGTTGAACTATCTGCGAAGAACATGTCCAATTCCGCCTTCACTGAGAATACTCCATGACATATTACTCAAGAACTTATGGCTCTATGTCCTCTCATCCAGACCCTGTGAGGCACACTAAACTTCGTTGCCTCGCTGCGTTTTTTTTTTTTTTTTCATTAGCAGCGTCGGAGTGAATTCTTCGAGAAATTTTTTGGCATCGTCGCGCCTTTGTTCAGGAATAGATGAAACAATTCGGCGAATCAGACCAAAAACTCATCACATGAGCCGTGTTATAACATTAAACCAATCTATACCTAACCAAGACAATCCTAATCTAACTTTAACCTGCCATCATGCCTAACTTTCTTTGAGGGGATGACGAATGTGCGATGCTGCCGAATGTTATCTTAAGGCATCCGATGCCAGTATTACTGGATGACCAATTATACCTGAAGAACAAAAAAAATGGGCCCGGACCCATAAAGATTCCAGGGACTGTCTATTGCTCCCTGGGGCGTAGGATGTACAGTTGTGGACTTTACATCGTTTCACTGCTCTATGATAAAAAGTAAGACAGTGAACGGTAATTTTTTAAACCTAGCGAAGTTATTTTCGAAACCTAGCCAGCTTTTCTGGATTTTATGCAGAGTTTCGTAATTCATCGACCAAAATTGGGACCAAAACTGTAAAAAAAATAAATTGGGGAGGCGGTGGCAGAATAGGTAGACAGGCGGCCTGCAGTCCTAATGGACCCAGGTTCGAATCCCGGCCTGGGCAGGGAACACTTCGAGGATTTGAATTTCATAAAAGGCAGACTTTTCTGATCTACCAGATGACCCGCCGACATGTCATAAAAGTACCCCGGCTAGTACTAATACACCAGTCCTGTATGAGACAGCCCTAGCACGTATTCAATATGGATGGTGGGTGTTAGCGCCGAAGTGGTGACATGTGGAGATGTAGGAGGACTACTTGGCCTTAAGGAGGACTACTGGGACTTGGGAATAGGGCGTGAAGCCTTTGTCCAAAGACGGACACGTAAAAAAGAAAAAAAAAATCGGTGTACATTTGCTGTGAAACACGCTGACATTATGGGTGATGATAATTTAAACAAACAAACTGGCTGACTAACTAAATTACCTATTGTTGGTAAATCTGCTTTGATCAGGACTCCATACAAGGCTTGACTGAGGCATTACCTAGTGAGGACAGTCTTTATATGAACATTCAGATGACAGGAAATTATTATTATTTTTCTTTTACCTTGTGAACAATATTGGTCATTTCGGATACCACTGAGCCCCTCCTGCGCGATTCTTCTTCTTCCTCTTCTTCATCTTCTTCTTTCTTAATGGTCTGTACTTGCCAGACTATTTTATTTTCAATCCAGACATTATTATATTCGCTTTCGGTGAGATTTTTAGAACTAAAGGAGTCAAAAATGTTTATCAAAATGTTCGCTTGTTCCCCCTGAATTCAGGTTTGAAACGTGGGATTTAGCACAGCCATGAAAGTTTTGGGTAAGCTCATGCCACATTTCACTTAACAGATTCATATATAAAATGTGTTTTATATAGGTCGACTTCATCCAAGTCGACTCGAGTCGAATCGTCTTGGCCGCTTCTTACTGTGTGCAAAACTTCAGGATGATAGGTCAGTTGAAATGCGTTTCTGGACAAATTAGTGCTGAATTATTCCTTATTACCAATACAACCACTGAACAGATTTTGGTGGGGCTGGGCGCCAAATGCAATTAATTCTTTTTATATGAAGAGTAGCTTCAAAGTTTCAAGAAAGTGTAACAGCATAATCTAAACCTCCTTCCTTAAGCTCTTTCATGTTAGACTAAAGAAGAATCGTTCCCCAAGCCTAAAAAGAATCAAACAACCCCACTACTTCTCACTGAGGCATAGAATGTACACTCAAGAGCAAATGTTTGCCGGCAATGACGTGCCACCAATGTGTCCTGTCTTCCATAATGCCCATTTCTCTTCAGACAACAAAGTATCCTTCCATCTTATACTCTTCTATTGTTTGTTTCATATCACACCCTTCAGAGAAGTGTTGTCGAATTTTTCCTCTCTGTTTACCTATACCTGAACTCCCCCCAAAATGTTTAGTCGATTCAAAAATCTCTTACAGCATATTCTAAAAAATTTGTTAGACTCTTCAGATGAATAACTGGATCTCAAAAGTCAATGTTAAAATAATCTGGTGGATCACTATTTATTTCCACAACCGCACTCGACAGTCAAATGGCATTAATCTTTCTTCTGCATTTTATTCTTGTCCTCCTCCTCTTCCTCCTCCTCCTCCTGTTCTTCTTCTTCTTCTTCTTCTTTCTTCCAGCCCCGGCATGTTGGACGGTGGAGCTACCCTGCCCCAAGCCCTCTTACGGTCAACCAACCCTGTGTACCACACGCTAGGGTGTCGGCTGTACCTGGACCCAATTAAGCCCGACGACCCTGACGCCTTCCTCCTGTCGCTGGTTCAGAACGGCACACACGGCTACATCGACTCCGTTCATTACGTTAACTACCTCCAGATCAACAGAGACCTTGTTCATACCACGTATATTATGAATGAGAAGGTAGGTTGACTGACTGATTGGTTGATTAATTTAAGATAAAAGAAACATGGCGGCGCAACTGCCAAGGACATATGCCGTTGAACAGCTGACTAAAACAAGGCCAAAAATTTAATAAAATTAAATAAAAGTATATATAAAAGCAAACACAGAAACTGTAATACAAACAAAAACTGAAAACGCTAATTCTTACAAAGAAGTCCAGCCGCCTGTACAAAGGAAATGGTCCCACCTTCCACAGAACAGGCATCCCTACAAAGCACTGACGAAAGAAGGAAAGGTTCATCACCCGTCCGGTGCCAAGCGAGGTATCAACAGTGCACATCCCCAAGACTGGGACACTCAACCAACACATCCCGAACAGTCAGACGACCAAGCACTTCTCAAAGAACAAAGGGGTAGCCCCCTCCATTAAAAAGCTATGAGAAAACCGGGTATGTCCAATACATAAATGACACAAGGCCGCGTCCCAGTGGCAAGACAAACCCTGGTAACTGAGAGAGCCGAACGTAGGACTATTGCTACATAGCTTGTTGGCTCTCACCGCATCCCAACATTTGTGCCATAAACACCGAAGCAGTTGATTAACTACAGGGAGGAAATCTGCAGCAGGAAGCCTTTGCTGAAGTGGAAAGGGTCTCAAGGTTGCAGGGAGACCAGCCGTCGGTGCCTTGGTCAACTAATCAGCATGCTCATTCCCCGCCACTCCGACGTGAACCGGAACCCAACAAAATCCCACGCAATGCCCACGGCGTTTCGGTAGGAAAGGCTACTCTGAAATTCATAAAACCAATGGCTGGAGTGAATCAAAAGCCCCTAGTGCAGAAAGAGCACTTCTGGAGTCATAAAAAAAAAAAAGGTTGGGGAGAGTAAAAGTGATCGGCAGAGCACTAAAAAGCGCTGTCAGTTCTGCCATAAAGACTGAAGCAATACCAGGAAGACTGCCACCCCGACAGAAAGAAGGGAAAACGACTCCAAAGCTCACTACAGCATCAGTCTAAGATCCATCTGTATAGACAGGTACGGAGCCGTCATGGGTTGATCCATGTTCTAAAAACAGAGGGAGTGATAATTGTGGGGAAGGGATTCCTTCTCCCCTGAAACAGATTCACAGAAAGTTACAACCGGATAAAGCCAGTGGCCTACCCTTGGCACTCTATGGGGACAAACAGGTAGGGAAGGGACAGTTAACTGAGACATAACAGACTGAACCCTGGAACCAAATGGCTTTTGCAAGATTGGACGAGCGACATAGAGAAGACCTGGAGTCCTGGGAGACCTCACAAGATACTGAGTCTGGGAGACGACGAGGGCGATCCCAACAGCTCATCAGCAATGGCCGGCAGTGTAAGCTTAAAGGAACTGCATCAGCATCACCAACAAACTGGAAATCGGGGACAATTTGAACGCCCCAGTCGCCAGACGAATAGCAGCATGATGCACTGAATCTAACATACTAAGACGGGAGTCTGTTGCAGAAGAGTAGACCTCACAGCCATAATCAAGTTTAAAAACAATAAGAGATCTGTGCAAGAGAAGGAGGGTCTGGCAGTCAGCCCCCCCCAAGAGGTATGTGCAAGAACCCTCAAAAGGCCCACTCCCCTTAATACACGCTGCTTTAATGTAGAACAAGTGTGGAACCCAATTAGTCAGACTTATATCAAAAATAAGCCCCAGAAGGAGTGCCTTCTTTACCCAAGAAATTCTACAACCACATAAATATAGGTCGGGGTCTTGGTGAATCCCACAAACGCAATAAATATATAACTACAATCTTAATAGATGATAAATAAGAACCACGGGTCTCAGCCCAATGAGATATCCCGCTAAAAGCCAGCTGCAACCTTCTTTCAGCCATAGATATTGTAGAAGCAGTGACTGAAATGTAAAGGTCATCAACTAATAGGGAGCCTCGGACAACATCTGGAACTTCCATTAAGCCGCTGATGGCCATAGCAGAGAGTGTAATGCTGAGGATGCTCCCGTGCCAGGCCCCATCCTCAAGCATACAGGCATCAGGAAGCACTCCCCCTACCCTGACCCATAAAAAGCGGTTATATAAAAGCTGTTGAATAAAAACAGGCAGGCTACCACGAAGACCAAAATCATGGGGAGACTGTAAAATGCCGTGATGCCAGGCAGTGTCATACACCTTCTCTATACCAAAAAATAAAGTGACTTGGTGCTGGATGGTCCCAAATGCCTTGCAGACAGAAGATTCCAGAGAAAAGAAGGCATCAGAGGTTGACCAAATATTACGAGAACATACTGGGCTGTAGACAAGAACTTACCCCTCTCCAAATACACCACATGAGCTGACCATTCAAGTTTTTCTCCACCTTACAATGCAAGATGGTAGGGAGATGGGACAAAATTTTTTGCCTGCAGATGATCTCTTCCGTCTTGGGAATGGAGATAACCACACCAACACCCTCAAGAAACCAGAAGCTCACCAGTACACCAAATTCTATTACATAACACCAAAAAAAAAAAAAATAGAGACCCATCAGACATATATCGCAAAAAGGCATATGGAACGTCATCCAAGCCTGAAGACGAATTACGACACTGTGGCAAAGACACCCAGAGCTCAGAAACAGAAAAAGAGACATTGTGAGACTCTCCCCCAGAAAGTGTGAAACTAAGACTACGTGATTCCATGCGCAGATGATGGCATGCCGAAGGCGTTTCAGTTTAATTTTTAGACACACCAGTATCATGCTTGACAAACACTTCAGCAATAGCGAAAGGATTAGTCACAGTCCCACCTGCTTCAGATAAAACGGAAGGGGAAGGGACAGAAAATTTGCCAGAAATCTTTCTGACCCAGTTCCACAGCCCTCAAGTGAAAGGAGGAAACATATTTCCGCCATGACGGACGTCTGACCACCTTCAATATGTGATGTGCATGAGTACGCGCCCTCTGTAAACCCACCAAATATTGCCTCCATGAATGCGACGAAACCGAGAGAAGGCAACTTGCTTGGCCCTCACTGCAGAGATATATTCAGGGGTCCACCAGGGAACTGGACGTTTAAGAAACCGAACAGAAGTCTTGTAAATAGATAAAAGAGCTGCTGATTCATTACATAAATTATATGCCACCCCTTCATCAGTAGTACCAAAATTATCCACAGTGCAGTCAGTGGAACATAACTCCCTGAAACGCGGCCAGTTTCCCTTATCCAGGCGCCAGCGGGGAAGACAACATTGAGGCTCACACTCAGCAAAAGTTAAAATAATCAAGAAGTGGTCACTGCCATGCAAATATGGCAACACACCCCAATTTAACTCTAAAACAGTAGTAGTTTAGCACAGAGACAAATCATTGGATGTAGAAACACCAGTCTGAATATGAAAGTGCGTTATTTCACCTGAATTCAACATCCAAGCCAGCATAGCACCTTTAGGGTTGGTAATACTGTCACGCCACAGTGGGTGATGACCATTTAGATCAACCAGTAAAAGAAAGGGGGATGGAAGGTCACAAACAAGGCGTATAGGAATTATCCTCCCAAAAGAAGTACTAGGAAGGAGATAAAGATTACACACCATATATCAAAGGCAATGGAAAATGTGAAGAACGACCCGCCGCACTGGAGTAGTAAGACTCAACTTTGTGAATGGGACATCAAGGCAGAGGGGTGTATCAGCACCCCAGTGATGTCCTTGGCCTGGATGAGGATCAGAATAAAACACATGGTTACCAGGAGGACCAGAAGGAGCATATTCACCAACCATGGTCTCCTGGATACACATGAATACTGGTGAATGAATGATAGTACCCATAGTGGAGGAAGAATCAGGATAATGGGCGAGACAACTCTGCCCCCAGCAAGCTACCAGATACAGGTTGATGCTTAGAATGGCCCTTATTATAGGACTGTCTGGTACCATTATGCTGTACATTGAGGAAGTAGAAGTGGCCTCACTGAATGTAGGCAGGAGTTGTGGCCACTTCTGTGGGCTGCAGTGGCCACAACTCCAGCCTACATCCAGTGAGGCCACTTCTGTGGGGTGCAGTGGCCACAACTCTTGCCTACATCCAGTGAGGCCACTTCTGTGGGCTGCAGTGGCCACAACTCCTGGTGGAGCAAGAGATGGCTTGGCATGGGGACCGCAAGCTGCCTTAGATGAAACAGAACAGGCAAGGCCAGTACGAGAAGGAATACGTGCAGTAATGCAACCCACATTACTAGGATTATGAAAGGGCAAAGTCTCATGACGCTGAGCAGGTGCATCAACGACCCGGGCCTCACCGCTGTTTGGTGGGGGCCGGACCATCAGTGAAATACCATCCTTAGCCTGTAATCACCTAGACCCCTGAGAATCCTGAGCAAAATGAGCAGTGGGCTCCACAGCAGAAACCTTTGGTGGTGGGGCCTCAGTCTCTGAGCATTCTGAGGAGCCATGCCAACGCTTGCCATGCATTGGAAGGCCATCGGGTTTTTGGATGTGTCAGGACAAGGAGAAGCATCGACGTTGGCGTCTGCCAAGGCCATGCAAGGGCACAAACCGTCAGCCTTCAAGTGGGGGCACAAACATTTGGAGTAGAGGGTGGGTGAACACCACTCTGACATACATTACAAATTCCTGGGACAGAATCCGGCCAATCACCAAATGGGTAAGTGGCCGCTGTAATGGGGTGGGGAATATTCTTGGGCACAGAACTACACACAGGTGCTCTGGAAAGGACAGAAGCATAAGTAACCCCAGGCTGAAAGAAACATGTCTGGGCTGTTCTTTTTGCCTCAGAAAACAAAACTCACGTGTACAGATGGACAAAATCTCCTTTTCCAGGAAGTATCGTGAACAGTTTTTAGAAGATACAGCATGAGGACCCCCACAGTGATACCATTTAAGGGGTCCTGGACAGTCACTGATATGACTTGGTCTGCCACAGGAGACACAGAAACCAGGAAGGCCAGCTTGAGCATGGCATCAAAATCGGCTAACCTGACCATTCCCCTGGCAGTGGAAATTTTGCTTTGGGGTTGGTATGTATGGCTTCACAGGAAGTAGCAGCCAGGCGAGGTTCTAAGGGCCATACTATAAAAACCTAGAGTTCAGGCGGTCCAATGGCAACGTTCAGTCGTCAGACGTTCCTGAGCGTCAGTCATCCTTACCATAAAAAATCTGGACCGTCAGTCTTGGCGAAACTCAGTTCAGGAGTTTGAATTCCGCGACAGTCGCTGGACTGGGCGAGAATGAGCTGCGTGAGCAAAACAGAGCGCGAATTTTAAATATTTCTTCTGTTTAATAAACCAGACACTTTGGAAACCAATTCTAAGCTGTTGTTTTTATGTAGGAAAATGTATTTGTGAGCCAGAATTGGCAAAAAATTACGGTAGAATGCATAAAAAGGATGCATTTATGAGCAAGTTTCAGCACCTGTATAGGCCTACTGTATAGGCTGACCATGTATTATAATACAATTTTAGCATGCAGGCTGCTTTGCTTCTGTACAAGCTGGTTGAATGGTGACATTCATTTCAGCACCACAACATGAGGGATGCACAAACACTCCTTCTTTTTTTGTTTTCCCAGCAATTTCTTTCCACACCTGTCATCTAGCCATTTCCAGCACAACATGTTGGAAAACATAGGTTAACAGATTTGTGTACTGCCACAGTTGTACATTCAGTTTCTATGTATTTGGCTATAGTTTCTTCCCCATATTATTGCCACCTTGCCTGTCTTGGTTATTACAAGTAAATTTCCATCCTAGCTCAATAATCATGCTCCTCTTGTATTCACACTCTTGATTATTACCTTTCCCGTCAAACAGCGTGCAGTGATTTAAGTTACTTGAGTCTGTACAGTTTTCTTTTTCTATCCCAGGCTGCTAGATAAAACTTACCTCTTTTCCCAGAAATCATTCCCTCTATATATCCAGGTCTGTTTTATACATTTTCAGACTGCTTACCGTTCTGTTTTCTTAGCTTTCTCCTCAATTATTCACATTCTTGAAGTTGCTCTCCTTCACTAAATATTTGTCTCATTATTCCTTTTCGTCACAGGCACTGCGTAACTGCTCCTTCTTGCTTTTATATAACCCTTTCACCCAAACCAATATTCCTTGCTTTTCCTACACCCATCTACTCCATTACAATAACTGTCCTATTTCATACAAAACTAGATTTTGTGCTATATATGCATGGTACAAGCCATTTCCTGGGGCCTGCAGCTATTTACAGGTAAGAGTATCTCTTGGAATAAAGATGCCTCAGGATTTAGAATAATCTGCATTGTTTTATTAACAGATTTTTATATAAAAGCCAAAATTCCTATGTTCATAACCGAGTGTTTGACTGAAATAGGTAAATATTTCAGTCATCATCCTAACCAACGTAACTTTACCTAACTTTATCGTAATTAAATCAACTTATTAGTTTGGTCCAAAAACGAATTACATATTTCAATAAAGAACTTACGTTATTGCATTTATTTGTTAGTACTAACGAAAAATTTGTATCTTTTTTTTTTTTCCATTCTTTAACAAAGCTGGTGAAAAATAGGCCCCTAACTAACCATTTACCAACACTGGCCTAACTCTGATATCTGTAATTTCAGCCATGTAATATACTATTGTAAATACAATCTGCTTATAAGTTATACTGTTTATTTAGCCTCAAATATGGGGGGGGGAGTTGTCCTGTACCCAGCTAAGTACTGTGACTTTAATTATTTTAGTAACCACTGCTGCTGCTAAATGAATCAACTACTGCATACACTTGAATTGCATGTGATGTACTTCAAGAAGCACTCCATTTTCAGAAAATATTTCAGTTATTTAATCACTCTCCAGTGCCAAATGTCACACATTCGACTAGATTGGGGCTGAAACTTTTAGGCTTCCCCTCAAATGTGTTAACTACAGCACAGAGCTGGCTATCAAACAAACTCTGATATTGCTGCCGCTTCAAAAATCTATTGAGAAATTCCACAGGTACTCTGAAATTAACTATAGAGCACAATTTATTGTTAAAACTCCAATATCTGTGCATCACGATACCACCCCACCAAACGGCAAGTTTTGATTACTTGTATTCGCTACAGAAACCTTTAGTCTCGTAAAATTTTCTAAACAGCTCTGGATATCTCGTATATTTTAGCCTGCCAAAGAAAATTTTATTCCCGAATTATTCAGTGTTTATTAAGGGAAAAGTCAGCTATCATATTTATGAATATTTAAGTTTATTACTAGAAAGGAGTGTCTCTTGTGGCGTTTATTCTCCTGTCACATTCCAATACTATTTTACGCCACAACCAACAGACGAAAGTCTGGCGTGAACAGCAAATTTATTTATGGTACGAAACACGGGAACGTCAGACGCTCACTGGCGTTTAGTTTTTTATAGTACGGCCCTAAGAAACAGGCAAGGTTAACCTATCAGAAGTCAGGAACATGGTTGGACTTGGGGCTAGGACACCATTTATTCTTCTCGGAGCTCTCTTTTGGGAAGGACACCTCAGTAAAAAATGCTTCTATCCCCAGGGAAGAGATCTTAGGCTCCCTTCCACAAGCAAACACTATGGCATGGTTTGACTAAAAAGTATCAGTATCTGGTACTGACCCTCCTACAGCGGATTTCAATACTAGATATTTGGCGTATGACACTGGCACTGTCTCATCTGGGCTCAACCCCAGAGCCACATGAACCTGATGTGTACACTTCCCAGTCCTCCCAGTCCCAGATGAATGCTGGTACAGAAGAGGATATTCCTCAGGGGCCTGGTAAGGCTCCAGAGTGGCAATAAGAGAAAGGCCAAGGACTAATCCAGAGTCGTCAGCCGAATTATTTTTCACGTAAGCCGTATATAAAAAAAAATTCTTCATTCAATCACCCCTCCACCTACCATGGAGCCCAACAAGGGGAGATCATGTGCCAGGGATAACACCCTGAGCGACCCCAAAGGTAGCGAGGGAGTATACACAGGTAACCACCAGGGGACCCGGACAAGGATGACCCCAAGACAATAGGAGACACCAGGCCCCCCACTGCCCAACTGACCTTTGCCAACAAGTGACCAACCAATTGATCAGGTCGGGCCCAGCCAGGCCGCCTGTCTAACCAGAACAGGGCACCAAGGAGGCGTGTTGCTAGCTGCAGGGCGCATCTTGCACCATTGCTCAACCTCCAGGATTCCCCTTTGCCAGCACAACAGGACGCCATGCATGGCAAACACGTAGGGAGACAAAACCCTGCCCAAGATGGGACATGGACAGGGACGAGGAATGTCAGCACAAGACCTTCTCTGCCAGTCATGTCTTGAGGGTGCTTGCTCCACGAGGCCGACAAATGCCGAACCCTACCAAGGTAGGCATGCCTGCAGAATAGGTGGCACGCCTACCAAGGTGGGCATACCTCCAGAATAGGTGGCACTTGGCCACGCATCAAGCCCCGCCACCATGTCAAGGTGACCCCCTTCAACCGGGTGAGAAGGTAGGTGTCTGACCATGAGTTTATAAGCCTACGTGAAAATAATTAAAAAACAACTAACATCCCACTTAGGAGGGCTAGGCTGTTCAGTCCAAACAGTTAAAACCAGGAGACCAGTGACTCACTCCTGGATGGCATTAAAAGAGCAAAACATGAACTTAAACCTGCCCTACGGGTTGGACCTTTATGGGCTACATTAAGTGGAAGCCGCTTAGCACACTAGACCACCAGGCATCCATTTGTTGAGATTATGGCTTAAAACAAAATTAGTAATAAAAAAATCGTCAGAATTAATTATAAGCATGCCGACACTTGCTCCAACCTAAAGACGCGATGGGAAAACAAATCTTACAACATCGGCATTTTCCACATTTATCCTG
>JAGKTI010007771.1:0-35725 GCA_018397915.1 Birgus latro | reverse complement strand
CAGTATTATCCTAAACACTAAGAAGACAATGCATAAA
Organism: Birgus latro; assembly: GCA_018397915.1. Taxonomy (NCBI): domain Eukaryota; kingdom Metazoa; phylum Arthropoda; class Malacostraca; order Decapoda; family Coenobitidae; genus Birgus; species Birgus latro. The sequence goes on along the minus strand of JAGKTI010007771.1, from coordinate 35,688 downwards.
CAACAACAACAACAACTAAACTACCAAAATGCACAGTACCCCTCCTAATTTTGGCAGTGTTCTGCAGTCATTCAGCTGTTTTTTGACATCAAAGCACACATTGCAATATGCAGTATAATCCTAAACGCTAAGAAAACACTGCATAAACAACAACAACAACAACAAGAAAACTGCCTATATGCACAGTACCCCTCCTAATTTTGGCAGTGTTCTCCAGTCTTTCTGCCCTATTTACACATTAGAACACACATATATGAATATCCAGAATAATGCCAGACACTAAGAAAACAATGCATTACAAAATAAAAATCCACAAAAACCCTACCTATTTGCACAAGTACCCCTCATAATTTTGTCAGAGTTCTCCAGTCTTACTTCTATATCTACTGTATTTAGACATCAAAACACACACATACTGATATCCAAAATAATGCTAAACACTAAGGAAACAATGCATAAAAAAAAAAAAATCCACAAAAACCCATCCTATATGTACAGTACCCCTCCTAATTTTGGCAGTGTTTGCTGGTCTTTCAGTTGTATTTAGACATCAAAACACACATGGGAATATCCAGTGTAATGCTAGACACTAAGAAAACAATGCATAGACAAAAAAAATCCACAGATACCCTGCCTATAATATACAGTACGCCTCATAATTGTGGCGGTCTTCTTTGGTCTTTCAGCTCCATAGACATCAAAACACATACCAGTATGAGAATATCCATTGTAGTGCTAGGCACTAAGAAAGCAATGCATAAACAACAAATTTCTACAAAAAAAAAATCACTGAAGATTGTTGCAAAAACAGTTAAAGTTTTTGGAACACCGAGTGATGGCTGCCTCCGCGGCACAAAAAGAAAAAAAAATCCACGCCCAAATATGTCCCTGGAAGTTGGTTATATGGATATAAATTGTATACCATCATCTTCGCTGGTGTTTATACCTTACAATATGCTAATAAAAACACACAAAACTGATGAGTAAATGAACAGAAATGCTGTGAGAATATAGTTATTCAGAAGTAAAAAAATACCTTCAAATAAGTACCCAACGTGCTAGTGCAAAATTTTGCCCACACCATGCAAGAGCTAAGCATATGTCTAGATGTAGAATTTCATGAGCTTCCTCGTGTTGTTTTCAGAATTTTGATACGACCAATAATATTCAAATAAATCACCAAAAACTTTAATAACTTACTGGTGGATGGTATTTGGCACAAATGTGGGGTAGGACTGAGGAACAGGGAGAGGAGGGAGATAAACCTGGGCCCTGGCAGTGGGGAGCATAGGATGGGATGGAGGAGGGATGGGGGTGGGGGAAGAAGTGAGGCTGGCCATGAGACTTTGACCATTCGGTGAGGAGGGTGATGGGTGTTTTCAGTCAGCTTGTGGGTTGCGGTCAGTATTACTTGCATGCTCGCGGTATGTTACCCATGATCCTGGCTGCTGGATGACTTTGGCCATTTGATGGGGAGATGGATGGGTGTTTGCTGTCGGTATTACTTGCTTGCTGGCAGTATGCGAGTGATCCTGGCGGCCAGACAACTTTCACCATTCGGTAGGGACCCGGACAGCCATTTTAGCTCAGCTTGTGGGTTTGGGTTATGGTCTATTACCCATGTGTGAACAGAGAGGCCAGCAAGCCACCCAGCAGCCTTTGTTTTTTTTTTTTTTTTTTTTTAACCTGCGTGTGAACAGAGAGACCAGCAAGCCACCCAACAGCCTTATTTTTTTTTTTTTTTTTTTTTTAAGGTCAGCCAGCTGCTGATGCCAGAACTTTTATGTCTGGTTACAGACAAATAAATCTAGGTACGGACCTAATAGAGCCAAGCCCAAGCGTCCATATATGGAGCATGACCAGATACAGAATGTCCGGATAATTGAGGGATTACTGTATATAGCTTCCTCATTTTGGTATGTCCCACAAATTTTTAAATTAAAAGCAGGTTTCACCCAAACTTGGATATTATTCTCACTCCTGCTATTCCCATATATCATACTTTGCTGTGTTGTAACTCCACAATTTTCCCTCCAAAGCCCTCACCAATTATCTGATCTCTTTAGATTGTTGGGGAAAACGGGCTTATACTTTAATTGAAAGCAGTGATTTACAGTGAAAATGAAGATCAGAATAATTCACTGTACATCAAAGCATATCAGAAAATCATCGTTTGAAGTATTGAAAAAGTGAGAGTTCACAAAGGAAATTTTACTGGACTTGAAGCATATACTGTACTGTACTTGGAGTATATAGTATACTTGGATTATTTTAATTTTGTATCAGTATCTCTTTAAGTTGAATGGCTTGCCTGCTACTGTTTTTTCTGTGCAAGAAATTTCTTCATATTACACCCAGGCGTCTTAATCTTACATGTTCGTACTTTTCTCATTGCATGTTTGTGATCATCGGATAATTCTACAATCTCTTCCCTTTGGCCTTCTCATCAAGCATGTAATATCTGAGTTCACATTCAGTTTATTTACTTTTTTTTATATACATATTGGGTATTTATTTATTAATTAATTATTACCAGTACTGTCTTTATCTCGTGTGTTACTATGCATCAATTATTTTAGGGGCAAAACAAATGGATACTATTATATGTTGCAGTATTTTAAAGTTTGTACTCATATATGAATTGTAAACTACTTTCTATTGCCACCAGGTTGTCAACAGATGATCTGCCCCTCATCAGACCCCCAAGGCATCACATGCTTGCTCATGTGACTGGCGGACTTGTCCACCTCTATGAACAGACCAAAACCACAAAGACAGAAGGTGCTGATGAGGTTAAAATTCCCTACCATGAAACTGATGAATACAGAGAAGACCTTGCAAAAGGTGTGGATGGGGATGCAGAGGTGAAGAATGGTCACACCGGTGAAGGAAACAGTGGAGAATGTGGGGAAATGGGTGAGCAACAGCAACAGAAGCAAGAGGAAGAACAAACCAACAGTAAGGAGGAGGCAAATGAAGACCTTCCTAAAAAGGAAGAAAAAAGTGATGAAGAGCAAACTGCAGATAAAAAAGAAAAGAACAGTCAGAATGAGAAGAAAGATGATGAAGGAGGAGGGGAAGAGAAAACAAAAAGTGATGGAGAGGAAGAAGATGAGGAAGAGGAAGGTAAGCAAAAGCTTTTGAAGACAGATGATGATGGTGGTGATGATGATCAAGTGGATACCCACTTGGATGCTGAAGAAGATAACTTAAATGAGGATGAAGAAGAAGGTAAGGAGTGACTTCGTTCAAGCAGTTGGAGACGGAGTTGTGCTTGTCACTGCGTGTTTCCATAATTAAGTACTGAACAGTAAAATATTTTGTTAGTAGAGTAACTGGTATCCTGCCATAGCATTTACATATAAAGAGGGCTTACCCACATTTGCTCTAGTTCTACTTTATTGAAAGAAAATTTTCAAGTATATTCCCTCTTTTCTTCTTGGTTTTGCTGCTTGGTTAATTATATCATTCAGCGCTGCAGTACTGTGTTAGTTTTAATGTTGTATCCTATGCTCCTCATGGGTCAACACAGGATTGGATGATGAATGAATGAAAATAAATTGTGGTAGTATGTCACACTACAGTACAATGTGAATTATAGTACAGCACTAGCATAATTCAAGAGCTTCAACTTGCTTGACGCTTGGCAGCACTCCTATAGCCATTTGTTGAATCAGTAGCTTCTACAATATTTATTCATCCATATTCTAATTATTACTGCAGTATGTCTGAGGAGCTACACAAAAGCTTTTGTATGTGATTTTAACTGCAATCCTTCATTACACATTTCACTGGTGTTCATTCTGTCACATGTTCTGTTGCCCACTTGATCATTATCATAATTGCTGACCAATTTAAATATGACAAAAGTGAAGCAACTGAAAAATGGAAAGGCAGTAGGTGTTGATGTGGTATTCACAGTAATGGTAAAATGTATTGAGAGAGTGCAGTGAACAGTTTCCAGAAAATTAATGTGTGCCAGAAAGCTTGCATGAATTGAGTTTTATCAGTGGAATAGAAAATGGGTATGATTGTAAAAAGTGAAAATGGTGTGTATGTGTGTGTAAAAATTGTCTTGGAATAATTCTCTCACGTGTTGTAGGAAAAGTATATGGGAGAATATTGAAAAAGAAGGTACAGCTAATACAGCATCAGGTCTGTTGAGTGATCAAGAGAGTGGTAGGGGATGTGTGAATCAGATGTTTGCAGTTAGGTAATGGAGAAAGCATGTTTGAATGAACTGGGTGCCAAACAAGAGATTATAACGTGAGACTGAATCGAGGCTTATTACCCACATAATACACCAGAGCCAACTCCTGTCATATGGGCACTTGGCCCATTTTCCTGAGGTTGATCCTGCTTACAGGGTAATCTCAGAGAGTTAACCTGGGGTGGGGGAGACCTAGTGGAAGGCCATGGAACTCATGGCTGGAGCAAGTTTGTTTTTGTTGAGAGAGAGTTAAAAAGGAAGAGTTGTGACCTGCAGAGTTACACATAGGGATCTCCATGTATAGAGCCAAAGGGTGAATGAGGCTGTGCACCGTGCAGCATGTACCCCCACAGGATGATGATGATAATGATGTTCAAATAGACTGTAGGATATTTATGCCCTCAAGAGGACCTAGAAAAATTTAATGATGTGATGTTATATATGTATTTTGTGGAACAAAAACTGTTGAATCCAGTAAAAGTTTTGTTTATTTATTTATTTGTAGTGCAGGGTTGCCTTGAACACTTTATTACAGGTTTTAAGAGTAAGTGGAGTTGGAGGGAGGCAGTACAGGTTCTGCGCAGGGGAGATAGTGTCTTGAGTCAGTGAATGGGAAACTGATTTGTAGTATTGAGGTGAAAAGAGAGTATTGGGTAACCAAAAAGAATGAAAGAAGTGGTCTGTCTATCTATCTGTCTGTCTATAGGTAGATGCCATAATCCTGTGAGGGGTGGCTGTTTCACTTTGAGTTAGTTGTTTTAGGGGGAGGGGCACTAACTCTCAGCCATCCCACTTGTTGACATGTAGGGAACACGTATGGGTTGGTTATAAGAAGTGAAATGATGAAGGAAATGGTGAATTTTAATCAGCGATCTCGAAGGCATGGCTATTGTGATCATGTCATTGTCTGTATGTGCACAGTAGAGCCTCCAGATTCATTGGCTCCATGCACGCTGAATCAGCTGAATCAGTCAATCTCTCTCTCTCTCTCTCTCTCTCTCAATGCAAGGAAGAAGGAACCAAAGGCTAGAAGCCTGCAAATTGTTCCCTCCAAGAAAAAGTAAATAAAGTAGAAAGCACTCAGAGGGTGCATACCTCTGCCAATGCCATTGCCATTAAAGAGGATCCAGATCCGGATCCGCAGAAATATTGTGAGGAATACGTAGGATCTGGATCCGCTTCTAAATCTAATAAATTGTTCCTTGACCCTTGGCCCACTCTCCCACAAAATTTTATTGAAATTCATTGGGAACTTTTGGAGATGTGTGGGATACATAGGGTCCAGATCCAGGTCTGCCCCCAAATTTAATCAGTTTTTTCTTGGCCCATGGCCCACCCTTCCACAAAATTTCATTGAAATTCAGTAAGAATTTCTGGAGAGATATCATGTGGACAAACAAACAAACAGACAGACATAGGTAACCTCTTCCAACTTTGTTGACGGAGGTAATAACAGAGCCCCCCCTCCCCCCCAAAAAAAGCAGTACCAAGGAAGTTTCATGCACAGTAAAAGTGTGACAGTTGCATGGTGGTGCATAGGAGAGGGGTCTGTGATAGTTTAATTTTTTATTTTTTTATTTTTTTTTAACCTGATTAATGGTGCTGTCTTGTGTCTGGTTTATCTTTGGAGTGCCCTTTGGTAGCTTATTTCCAGGCAGATTGTGTTCGTAGATGGTTTTTAGTACTGTAGGCAAGATGTGTCACATCAGTTTTTTTCCCACAATTTTTTTCATTGAAGACTTCCAAATGTCACTGTCTTTTATCTACTTCGCAACACAGTAGGCTGTGTGATGGTAGTTGGTGGTGACCATCATCCACTCACTTGATGAAGTGCTGCCTACATCTTCCTTCATCTGGTGATTCTTTCGTGTCTGCCATCCACTTTTCCTAGTTCTCCCATCCTTTCTGTCTCTCTTTTTTTTTTTTTTTATTACCTTTCTTTCTACTTTAGGTGGCTTTACACTGGGTGACAAGCCTTATGGTTTCCTGTAGCTCTGGAAACCATTTATAACACTGGGTGGTAACCATATAACCATATAATGGGATGATGTGGAGCTTACTGTGCTGCCCTTGTTAACTGGGTAGAGAGACACAAGTGTGATGTCCATCTGGGAACCAAACCACCACACTCTTCCCTGTGTCTCATGCTTCCTACTGCAAGTGTACATCGGTCACTGCATGGAATGGTCCTTCAGGTGCGGTTGCATGCCTGCAGTTGATGACTCTGCTCACCCAGACAGACTGCAGTTACTCGACAGCAACAGTAGGCTATGTCCTGAGGAACCATATCTGTAGTCTGCTTGAGGTTGTAGAGAATCTTTAGTACTTCAGGTGCGGTTGCATGCTTGCAGTTGATGACTTTGCTCACCCAGACAGACTGCAGTTACTCGACAGCAACCGTAGGCTATGTCCTGAGGAACCATATCTATAGTCTTCTTGAGGTTGTAGAGAATCTTTAGTAGGCAAGTCGGGATCAAGCCATAGGGTTGGTCAGCACATTGTATTCTTATAATAGGAAATGGATCTGCACAAATGGGGTCTCCAGTTGTGTGGTAGCCTAGAATTTAATACTGAACAGTACATTGATTTTGATGCACAGTCAGTGACATGGGACAAGGTCAGAGTTTGAGCGTGGCATTGCTGTGCTCTCTAAGCACTCATTCTAGTTACCTAAGAGCTCCTGTATGCAGGTTTGAGGGCACTGAGTCTGTTGTTGGTGCAGTGCAAAAAACATTGCTTGGGAACATTGGAGAACTCCATAGTGTACTAGAATAAGATTAGTTGGAGGTTAGGAAGGTATTGAAGAAGCTTGATGGTACCAGTTACAGCTTTTGATGTGAAACTAAAATGGAGTGGTGGAAATGTGTAACACTTAGACAGTTAAGTTTCCTAAGAGTACTTACTGGTTTAAAGAGCGGACAGTAATAGTAACCACATTCTCAGCCTCAAATTGCTGTGAACCCAGTGAACTGCAGCAGAAGTTCTTTTCTCCCTGCAGTCCACCATCCTTTTGGGGGATGAAGAGAAATGAAGGATGTTTGTATAACCAGTGGAGCTGCCCAGCTAAATCAGTGTCATGACAGGAGGGTGTCTTTCTCCAGCACCAACGAGTGGACAGAACTACAGCATCTAAAATTTTGTTGCGGAAGGATCATGGGGTATGCAGTGTTGTATGATGGAGTGGTATGGACATGGACAAATTGCAGTGAGATTGATACAGAGAGTACAGTATTTGAAAGTGAGTTGTGTGGTAATACAATGTTTGATGACTTAGGCTCCATTTTTATTGAAGAATAAAGTTGAACAGTTGAATACAAGTGAGAAAGCAGGAATTGGAAGGAGTGGCTGGGCAAGCAAGAGAGATATGTGAAGCAGTTGACTGATTGGTGGTACTTATTATATTTTAAAAAAGGGAGTAGTGTTGCAACTTGAAATGTGTATGGTTGTTTTTACTGTGGTTCTTCTCATCATTCTCATCTTAAATGTCAGGACCAACTTACGCAGCCCCGGGCTCCTATGCTCCTTATGGGGCAACATATGGTTGGATAGTGGATGATGGTGATGATGATGATGATGATTATATCATCATCATCATCCAGACCTCCTTTCCCACACTAGGGCAGGGTGAGGAGTAGCAGTGTCCAGACAGCCTAAGTTTGCCCAATTCAGTGGGCCACGCCTCCATTCACTCACTATTCAGACCCCTGGAATCCTGGCTCTAGACTCTATTTGATACACCAGAAACATTCACCACATTCTGTAGCTTCACATAAATGTATCCGATAGAGTCAATCTGGACTCTAAAGGGGTGCCAAATCCTCAATCTTGCACTTCTTCTCACAACATTCATCCAACCAGCTCGATCTCTTGTCAGTCTCCTAGCCTCACCGACATCCATACCTCTCATCCTCACATACTCATCCACCACATCCCTCTACCTTTTTCTTGGCCCTCCTCGCCTTCTCCCTCCTACAAATTCGCTTAGATATACCTTTTTCACCACTCTATCGTTATCCATTCTTTCCACATGACCATACCATCTCAGCATACTCTCTTCGATTCAGGTGTCTGCAGACTTCATCACTCCACATCTTTCACGAATCACATTACTGTATTTTGTATCCTATCCACTCTCTGTACTCCACATACCTTCCTCAGCAGTCTCATCTCCACTGCTTGATCTCTTGACTTTTCATTTTCATGCCACACCATAGTCTAACATCCTATGTTTAAGTTGGCACTAACACTACTTCATGTAAGCCTTGTGCAGCTGCAACATTCAAGCCTCTGTTTCTTATCAAGGCCTTCACTGCACCAGCTACTTTTCTTCCTTGTGTCACTCTACTTTCCACTTATTTAGCACATTTTCCTCTTTTTTTTTTTTTTTCTCCACTGTACCCAGGTACTTGAACTCTCTTAACAATTCCAGTCTCTCTCCATTCACTGCAGCATCACAGTGAGAGTCACCTTCTCTCTCAGTAACCATCACTTTACTCTTTTCTACATTTACTCTCAAGGCACAATGCTTACAGACATCAGCAAAACTCTGCACTAATCTACCAAGTTTTTGTCTGGTATTTGCAAGTAGCACTGCATCATCAGCATACAACAAATTTGAGATATTCCATCGATCACCATTCATTACCAATGCCATCCCTCTCTCCATTACTTGTGTTTTTACTTTTCTCCTCACCCCATCGATATATATATTGAACAACTATGGGGACATCACACAACTTTGTCGCATGACCACATCGATTGTGAACCATTCACTTAGATGCTCATTTACCCTTGCACATGCTTCACTACCATCATAAAAACTCTTGACGGCATCTAGCATCTTACCATTTACACTGTACGTCGCAGAATCTTCCACAATCCTTCTCTGTCTACTTTGTTGTATGCTTTTTCCAGATCCATAAATGCCATAAACACCTTATAGTCTTTCTGACACGCGTTCTCCACTATCTGTCTCACTGCAAATATTTGACCCACGCATCCTCTGCCACTCCTAAAGCCACCCTGTTCGTCACTCACTAGGACTTTTGATCTTTCTCTTACTTTCTCTTTAATAATTCCTCCATATACCTTCCTTACCACACTCAATAAACTTATGTCATGATAATTCTTGCACTCACTTCGCCCACCTTTACTTTTGTACAAGGATACAATCACAGCCTTTTTTCTCTCTGCTTGCACATTTTCACTTATCCATGCCTTCTTACATATCTCCAACAAGCACTTCCTTTCACTCTCTCCACTAAATTTAATCGTCTCTGAATGCATCTCATCAACCGCGGCTGCTTTCCTATTTTTCAGCTGCTTCATTGCTAATACATAAATTTGTATCTGTAGTACTACACTGGCAAAGAAAACTTTGCTGTGTGTTTTCAGAAATACAAGAAAAATTTGTGAGAACTATATAGTCAGACACTTTTCTTAATTCTCTAAGTTTCTGATTTCAGATTGTCAGTTTTTACTGTATGAAATTTACTATGGCATCTTTATTTTTCTTAACAGAGACAACTCCATACACAGATGAAGAAGGAGAATTCTCACCAGAAAAAGACATGCCTTTGTTGGCAGGGAGGTTTAAGTACACTCAGGTTTTGGCCCGAGGTCAGTCAGCCATCATTATAAAAGTACTGGTGAGTGGGATTGACAGTTCATTCTATTTTAAACTGTCCTGTAATATAGAGACTAGTTCAGTAACTACAATATATGTTTACATTTATGTTTAGAACGTTGATTATTCTAGCATGTGCATTTGTTTTCACTTGCTAGCTTGAGTGTTTGTTTTCACTTGGTGGTAACTCCATTTGTTGTGACAGTGAACCATTTCCCTCTTGAATTACCCCATCCCAGAAGGCTGCATGCAGTACATCATCCTACTTCTTCCTTGGTCTGCCTCTGGGCATTCTCCCTTCATATTCATACCTGTGATTCTTCTCATCTAGTCTGACTTTCCCTCTGCTTGACATTATCCAAAGCATCCAAACCTCTCAGTTTACATCACTTGTAATATTTCTGCCAAATCTCTCCCACAGCACACATTTCTCATTTCTGGCACTTACTGAAACCCTGCTCAAGTAGGAGGCATAGTAGGCCTAGAAGTTGAATGGATATGGTGATTGTGGTAATAAGGTGTAGAAGTTGATGATATGGCTTGACAAGGGATGTAAGTGTAGAGACGCACTTTTTTTTTTTTTTTTTTTTTATGATTGGAGAACTCATATAAGTAAAATAATCATTATCTGAGGAAAGAGAAGAGGTAATGATACTGAGAATACTCTTGATGCCCAATATTCTACTGTATTGGCAAGTCACAATTTCATATTTCATCCAGTGAGTTGTTTTCCAATCTTAGGCTTTTATTTTAGCCCAAAGCTAAATTACTGGGAACACATTGATCAGATTATCAAAAGCCGTACTCTGTATATCAGAAACCTGTATTGTATGAAGCAATTTCAGCATAGGTTTTGCTTCATAACAGTGGTTCAGATGGTGGTGGTGTGTTGATTATTGTAATGTGTTATGGATTGGTCTTCCAAATATATGGAGGCCTCATTATAACGAACTATCTGGGGGGAAAAGCAGATGGTATATCCTGTAGCTCATTATATACGGTAAGACACCTGATAGGGACCCCTTGTATCAGACCTAAGGTCATTATTTATGAAAATTGATCTGGTAGGTACCCCACGTAGGACAAGTTATAAGATGTCAATAAATCAGTATTGTATAGGTTTTGTCTGTGGTCCTCAATGTATAGTAGATCATTATGTAATACAGAACTGATTTTGGCCCTCATTTCAATAGATAATAATGAGAAGTAGAGGAAATACTGGGCCTGGGTTTGGTATTTTACAAATTTTTCTAGTAGGTCACATGCTGCACTCTGTATGTGGGAACTCAGATCAGTATGCTGTACAACAAAATTGTTCAGTATGTCACGGGGTCTCTTATATCCGAAGTCCGGTATGCCTTTTGTTTACCCTGCTGTGCCAACAACACCAATCATACATGTGCAATGCCTGGCAATAGAGGTGGCCCAGCAAGTGCCAGGGAAGGGTTTTACTGCCATCACTTGTGACAACACCCTTCACACTATCAACAAAGCTCCCAAAATGGCAATTGATGGCCTTATCAAACAGGTTGAAGAGGACCACCACCTGACACCTGATGCCACACATCAGACACCAACAGCAGCTGAACTGCAGCATGTTGAGGTGCCCACTTGTCTGCAGCTGAGCCAGATGTTGAATATGTCCATTTGGCTCAGGGACATCCTAATATGGTAGTACACAACACAGATAAGCATCTGGCTCACCAGAGTGAAGTTCCTCGCATTTTGCGGAGTAGAATGAGCAGCTTGTGAAGAAAATGAGTCATCCCAAGCCCTGATAACCAGCTAACCTTACCCCAGCCCAAGCCTCGATACCTGTGCCACTATCTCATTCTGCCCAACCTAACACCTCCACAGTGCCTCACTCCCCATAGCCTGCCAGTGACGATGACTGGGAGAGCAACTTTGAGGATTCCAGGCCTAGCTTCAGCCCTTGAGAGATCAGAAGCACTGCTTCTAGCCTCTTGGCCTCGGATACCCAAATCCAAATATTGTTTTGTCTCTGTCATGGTATGTGACCACCACTTACTTATCACTGTGGACACCTTAATTAACACTTTTTCATGTCCCGTGTTGTTCCTAGAGGATGTATGTATACTACAGTGAATGTCAAGAATGATCAGGAGGGGGGGGGAAGGAATTTTCAGGATTTGGGGAATATTTGTGGATTTTGCCTTACCAATTAGCCATATAACATGGTGTCAGTGATGCAGTTTGTGCATTTCAGTTTACATAGTAAAATTTCTGGATACATTAGCTGTGGAAATTGAGGGTTTACTGTATGCCACTTTCTTGCACACACATTTACCATGTCTATCAATTTATTTATTTATTTTTCCTAATGCAGAGAAGATGGACCCAAAGGCTTAAACCCTGCAAAGTTGTTGTTCTGAAGAAAAATGAAACAAAAGGGATCTAGATTCAAGATCAGTGTATTTTGAGATCCCTGGACACACTGCGTTTAACCCCCACCTCGCTGATCGCCTCACATGAGGTGATATGCAGGCCACCCCTGGCTGCACATATCGCCTCACATGAGGCAATGGTTCTCCACACCATAATTTCAAGCATGAGGAAGTGTCAGTGGTTTCCATGGGAATGTTGACTCTCTCTCTATGCCATCAGAGTAGTTGCCAAGCCCAGCCATACTGCAGTTGCCAAACACCGCATATTTAGTAATTCAGATATGCAGGGCACCCTTGGCCTTGCTGATTGCCTCATATGAGGCAGTGGGTCTCCACGCCATGATTTCAAGCACGAGGAAGTGTCAGTGGTTTCCATGGGAACTTTGAGTCTCCCTCTGTTCCATCAGCGCTGTTACCAAGCCCTGCCACATCTTAGTTGCCAAATGCCGCATATTTAGTAATTCAGTTCTCGCTTGTAGCCCAGCAATGGCAGATTCACATCCATCTACCTCCCATGGTGTTGGCAACTGATCGCCATCGTCACACCCACCCAAGAGGCATAAATTACTAAAAGAAGAAGATGGTGAAGAGTTTGAGCTCAGATACGCTTGATCTGATGACAAAAAATCAACTTAATATTTTAAAAAATGTCCTAAAACAGTGACTCAGGAATGGTAATCAGGTTGATAATAATTAGCGCATCGGGGGTTAAAAGACTGGAGGTCGCAGGCAGAGGGAAACATAGACTGGGAAAGACAACTGTAGAGTTGGCTGTTGCATACATGAATGATGGCGAGTATCGGTAAACTCTTTCATTGGAGAATCAGGCAGAAAAGGAGTGAGAGCTTGCAGCCATACGGGTGCTCTGAGCCTGCAGTAGTGACAGAGGGATGCTAGTAGGTAGTTCAGAAGAGCAGTGAGTATGGAAGTAGTAATAGTAAAGAGAAAAAGATGCAGCAGTGCAGCAGAGAGAGAGAGATGGAAGGGAGTCAGTGAGAGGAATAGAGTTAATGAGATGACAAGCCTTTGTTTCCATCTTGCTTAGGAAAGTTATATGTGGGGAGCCCTACAGAAGGTTTGTGCTCCACATGGGAGAAAAATCAGACTACAGTACTGTACTGTACAAAGTGAACAGCTGTGTAAAGAAGGCATGGAGTTGGCTAAGTACACCAAATCTCATGGAAATAAATTTTGCAAGATAACTATCTTTTCATGATAGGTCCTGAGAGCATAATACCCTGAGGATATTGAGAGAAAATGATAGATTGAGCAGCATATAACTGAATATTAAGAGAATACTACTACTGCGGAAGACTTTGGCAGGTCAAAAGGTGTAGAAGCTGTGTTTTTGATGCATAAAAATAAAAGAAAGTTCTTCTTTTACATGCCATTAATAGACTCTGTAATGCCTGCAGACTTGTGCAGTTACACTTTTTTCACCACCCTCTTAACTCCTAACTGCCGTATGTCAGTATGGACCGACACAAAAGAAGTGGGGATAGGCTGCCAGGTGCCAGTAAACACTGTGTTTTTACAACACATTTTGAAGTGGCTGCCACTTGATCTCATCACCAATGGTTCGGGAGGTACTCCTTCCACTCAGGGCAAGCATAACTCATTCGTATCTGTGAATTTTCCTGGGGTAGGATGATTTTTTTTCATAAACCTCTTTTCCAACTTTGTTCCTGTTTCTTATGGACACCTTGCATCATCCACTCCTGCCAAGCCTCTTTCCAAGGTTACTAGGAAAGGACTTAGTGATGCTGCCATAGGGCATTCCTCGGACACCACTGTGTCTAGTCTATCTGGTAATGAAGAACTTATCACGAGAGCAAAACCAAAATCGGGGCTGCGTGCAAATGCATGAACACATCCTGCTTTGCACGCCAATCAAGTTGATGACCTACAGACCTGAGGATACTTTCTTTTGCAAGAAGAGGAGTTGGTGAGCAATATGGTCTTTAATTTGTTTCCCTAACTGCTATAATTTTGGAGATATTAAGGTTTGAAAACAGGCTATTTTTGGAGAAATGCCCGTAGTGAAAGAACAACTGCGCTATAAATAGCCCAGCATTTAGGGGTTAAAATCCATTATCTAAGCAGTCTTTGACTCTGGTGTCTACAGATTTCCTGACTCTGCATATTTCACATACAGTATATCTTTGCTAGTGCCCCACCCCTCCACACATGCACATAGGAGAAATGGGGTTAGGTCATCTTTTGGGGGTAGCGTCCCCACGAATCCGAGCCTCTCTACTCTGAATTTAACTTTAGTTATGGTAATAAGATATCTTCCCTTTTTCTGTTTTTAAAAAATTAATTAAGAACCCTGCCACTGCCTCATGCATGAGAAGCGAGGCTTTCCATTTAATCCTCACACGTTGTGAAAGACTGGGACTGGAAGAGTCCCAGGTGAGCTGGGGACCGACAAATGGAGTGTGGCTTTTGTGCCCCATGTAGCCCACTCCTGTTGCATAATGCCTGACCAGCCCCTGTGATCGTTCTTCGGTGCTTCTGGCTGGACTGCTCGTATGTGGGAGAGCTATACTGCTATGTTAGAGGCGACGTCAACTAAAATTTCCTGGGCTTGTTTCTGGATCAAGCGTGACATCCCTAGACCATTTGATTCCAAGAGTCTGGCTGTTTGAATGTGGTTTGAAAGCTTAGTAGAGACCTTGCTCTTGCTGCTACTCCTGGTGGAAAATCAGTGTACATACAGTAGTATCACTTGTGCTGCACATTTGGGAGCTGCAGCACACTTGGAATCATATGACCCTGGGGAGATCTTTGGTTGGTGTGACAGGCCATTGAGGACAGGGTACAGAACAGAATGAAGACCACTTACGGATAAACAGGTGCAAATGGCGCAGGAAAAATTCACCTCTCCCCCATATTATTTGTATGAATTGATTATATTGGTCACACACGTGTTTTGAAATTTTAGTACCCCCTTTTTTTTCTATTTCAAGTACTTTTACCTTCAAAAGTTTCAATTGAATTGTATAGAGACAACAAAATGACTAGCATCCAGAAAGTGAAAACTGCTTGTTGTAGGTGTAAAAAGAAAAGTGATGTATTGACTTCAAAGATGGAGCATACCTGTATACCAAAATCTCATGACTGCATCTGCCTCTTTTGTGAGAATGAGGAAAGTGTACAAAAGAGGTAAAAGAGATAAAGGGGATGCTAAAAGCCCAAGGTCAAAAATTAAGAGGCTAAGAAGGGAAGTTGCTGAAGGTCAGAAGGAGATTGGCAAACTAAAGGACAAAATCAGGAATCTGAAGACTGTAAACCACATCATGAAAAGGCCAGATCCCCACCCACCACTGTAGTAGGAGGCAAAATAGGAAGTTCTCAACAAGGTGCCAGTGTCAGTGAGAGCATGGTACTGGTTCCAGTTGAAGATGATACTGGCTTCTAAGGCCGGAAAACAGTAGGCAGAAGGGGACACATCCAACTCAAAAAAACCTAGTACTGTACAGTAATGGATTGAGCATCTCAAACCGATTCAAAGCCCTCGCATCGGTTGTAAATGAACCTGACCCTGGTCTAGACATCATTACAGATAGGAAAGAACCTGAATGACAAGAGTGCAAAATGTAAAAAGAGTTAAAACCTCACAAGCAGCAGGCAGTGAAAACTATGAAAGATAACAAATTAAACATGAGCAGATTCTGCTGGTGGATGCCAAGGAAACCCAGACATTTCTGATTGATGATTTTCTGGTTTGAGGACAGGAGTCACACTTTGGAAAGTTCTGCAGGGGTAACAGGAGGATCAGGACCTTTCTGGGTGTTAAAATAGTGAAAATTGCTAAAGCATTGATAAAATTTGGGTAAAGGAAAAGGGGATTGCAACAAGGTTGGTGCTACAGAGAAGATTACTGGTGATACCCTGATTGGCTGATGAGATAAAGCTCAAGACATCGAGGCATAATAATTGGCATTTTGCCAGGGGTGTTTGATGGTAATTATACCATCAGCAAAGCAGTAGGCATAAATTCCTGGTCAGCTGACTTGTGCACCCAGGAAGGAGTGAAATTTGTTGACCCATTTGATGAGCCCTTTGGGCGACAAGAATTTTACATTCGTGATAGTATACATTAAAGTGACAGTAAGAAGGCTCACTTTGGCAACTTCCCTAATCAGCTTCTCTTTAGCTGGCTGAGGTCAAGCCATGATATGGTGGCATGCATTAGAGATACAGTAGTCAGACAGATTCCATTCCAGTCAAGGAATTGGCCACAGAAAGTTCCATTCCCACAAAATACTGGAGGCTTTCCACTACAGTTAGGAAACCCTCCAAGAGAGAGAGGTGGCTCTGTCACAGGGTGAATCTGTCCCTTTGGAGGACTCTTTTACAGCAGCTGGCAGACTCTGAACCCCAGAAAAGCAGTTCTGCACCTCACATGGGGGAACCACAGTTGCTGCATTCTTTCTCTGTGGCAAGCAAGAAGCTGGCCCAAGAAGGAAAGAACTACCACCAAACACACCAGTTCCTGCAGGAAATGGGACAGTTAAGGGGTTCCTGGAAAAGGCAGGAGCCTCTTCAGAAAGCTTTCTTCAGTGCAAGGTTTGTTAGAAACAAATTGCTCGAACTCAAGGCATTCATGACCACAGAACATTTCAGAGTTGTGGCCATTAAAGAGTCATGGATTCATAGTGATAGTAGAAATTTTGTTGGAGAGTTTGAAATTCCTAGTTACATAAAGACCATACTACACAAGAAAGAGGCAGGATTTTAATGTATGTCAGTGACAGCTTAAATTCTCTCAGCTGTAAAATTCAGTCAGACCAAGAAATATTAGGTGTGGACCTTCGCCAAACCAACACTATGTGCAGGTTAGTTCTTGTATACAGGCTTCCACATGAGCTTGCTGACAAAAAAGGAGATATTTGTAATTCTTCAAATGTCATGTAAACTGAGATGATAGAACAGCAGATGCTGAAGGTAGGCTTCCTGTTGACATTGCCAATAAATTTTTTTTTGTCCCAGTGGGTAAACAAACCAACCAGAGGCAGCAGTATCTCGGATGTTGTGTTCACTATGGATGATGAGCGTGTTATCAGTTTGTCTGTTGGTGAACCACTGGGAGGTAGTGACCACAACCTGATTAGGTTCTCTTTATGTATTTGTTGTGAAAGATGATGTGGAGCTCGCAAAAGAAAACTAGACTTCTGTTGAGCTGATTTTGCAAGGTTGAAGAGGGAGTTTCATGAGTGCTGGACTAGAAAGCAGAAATGTAAATGCAATGTATTACTCATTTAAAGAGAAGTTATCAAACAGCAGGCTGCATTCATACTTCCTAGGTCCATAAAGCCAAGATCATTTCAGCCAAAATAGTTTAGTAATGAAAAGTGTTAGTGTGCGTGCATGTGCGCATGCACACTAACAAAAAGGAAGAGTGAAACAGTGCCAGTAGAGTGAAAGAAGTCAGTGATTGTACCCCTGTACAAAAGTAAAGGTGAGCTAAGTGAGTGCAAGAATTATCATGGCATAAGTCTATTGAGTGTTGTAAGGAAGGCATATGAAAGAATTATTATACAGAAGGTAAGAGAGATCAGGCGTCCTAGTGAGTGATGAACAGGATAGCTTTAGGAGTGGTAGAGGATGTGTGGATCAAATATTTGCAGTGAGACAGATAGTGGAGAAGGCGTATGAGAAGAACAGTAAGGTATTTATGGTATTTATGGACCTGGAAAAAGCATATGACAAAGTAGACAGAGAAGGATTGTGGAAGGTTTTGCACATGTATGATGTAGATGGTAAGCTGCTAGGTTCCGTCAATAGTTTTTTTGATGGTAGTGAGGTATGTGTAAGGGTAAATGGGCAGCTAAGTGAATGGTTCACAATCAGTGTGGGGTGCAACAAGGTTGTGTGATGTCCTCACGGTTGTTCAGTATATATATGGATGGAGTGATGAGAGAAGTAAAAGCATGAGTAATGGAAAGAGGGATGGCATTGGTAATGAATGGTGATGGATGGAATATCTCAAATTTGTTGTATGCTGCTGATGTTGTGCTGCTTGCAAATACCAGACAAGAGCTTGTTAGACTAGTGCAGAATTTTGTAGATGTCTGTGAGCATTGTGCCTTGAGAGTAAATGTAGAAAAGAGTAAAGCGATGGTTATTGAGAGAGAAGGTGACTCCCAGTGTGATGTTACAGTGAATGGGGAGAGGCTGGAATTGTGAGAGAGTTCGAATACCTGGGTACAGTGACAGAAAAGAAAGGAAAATGTTCAAAAGAAGTGGAAAGTAGAGTGACACAAGGAAGGAACGTAACTAATGCTATGAAGGCCTTGGTAAGAAACAGGCGTGGGTGTTGCAGTTGCATGAGGCTTACATGAAGGAGTGTTAGTACCAACTTTAACATATGGATGTGAGACTATGGTGTGGCATGAAAATGAAAAGTCAAGAGTGAGAGCAGTGGAGATGGGACTGCTGAGGAATGTATGTGGAGTACGGAGAGTGGATAGAATACAGAATACAGTAAAACTTCAATATATCCGACTTCACTACACCGGAATTGGCTTTTATCAGAATCCAGGAGCTGACCAGAGTTATGTCTGATGTTTTGGAATAAATTCCGAAAAATGTGACTTTGGTCCGGATCGGAGAAAGTATGAAAAGTGCTCTGTGTCAGAGTGTTGTCCGCGCAGTTTGTGTGGTCGTGCGTTGGTTAGTAGTGGGCTGGCAGCATCACTGCTTGCTTCAGTGTTACCAACCGTAGGGTAATTCAGCCTCATTTCCTGGTCTGTGGGGCAGTAGGGTAATTTTGCAAAATGTAGGGTAATTACAAGTTTTTAGTATGAGTTTTTTTGCAGCAAAAGATAAATAATATAGTATATGGAAAGGTAATATGCCCCCCCCCAAAAAAAAATCATTTAAAAAAGGGAGTGGTTAGGATTATGGCATTTAGAATTTAGCAGTTATGTTTGGTGGTTCAGTTAGATTAGAAATAGGTTAGGATAGGTTAGGTTAATACTGCTACAGTTTAGCTTAGAAATAGGTTAGGATAGGTTAGGTTAATACTGCTACAGTTTAGCTTAAACTGCTACAATTTAGCTATTATGTGTGGTGGTTCAGTTAGGTTAGAATAAACCAAACCCCTGCCCTTTAAAAATTCTTTATTACTCTCTAGAGTCTACTATGTCAAAAGAAAAACTGCTTCAACAATAAGAAATAAGTTACCCATCATTATAGAAAATGCTAATCATGAATCTGGCAGCTGACAGGGCATCAGCAGCAGCTTAGGCCCTAGTCTTGCACTAAACATGTGAAACGACATTTTTTTGTTGTTGCTATATACTGGCATATAAATAAAAACAATTCCAACTAGTATTGTAATACAGTATTTCCATCCTGAGCCATAGGGTAATGAATGGAAATGTAGGGTAATATTAGTGTCTGTGTAGGGCAGAGAGGTCTTTGGGGGTTGGGAACATTGGCCTGCGCTCTTGACCCGGGCCTCAACTCAGTCTGACTCACGGTGCCCCAGTGGTAGCTATACTCCTAGGCGCTCATACCATCTCGCAGTTTTACCCCATATGAATTACAAAATGGTTTCTCCTGCCCTGGTGCTGCTACTGCTGCTGCTGCTGATGATGATGATGATGGTAATGATACTGATGAAGATGAGGGTGATGATGATGATGATGATGATGACAATTATGATAATGATGATGATGATGTATACAGGCAAAGTGAACATCTTTAGTTTGTTTTATCGTAAATACTATGGTGTACGAAGTATACAGTACAATATCTGAGGTGTTTAAAAGTAAGTTGTAACAATGAAGTGCAGTATTTCCTAAGTGCTAAAAAATGAGAAAAGTGGTGTACTGGTTTAAAGTAAGTACCTTTAAGTTTAATAAGTTACTTCTCCACTAAATAATCTCAAATGTACAGACTCTGCTAATGGACCACTTCAGCTATGTATACCAAAATAAGGTAAAAGACATGTTTATGAATATACAGTACAGTATTATTATATGTGTTGTACCATTTGATTATTGTAGTGAATGTATAATACATTACAGTACTGCAGTGGTAGTGTGAACAGTTGATGATGTCATGGTGAAAACCTGTTGGTCCAATCTGGACTACTGTTGGACATTTTAGAAATACTCTGGGTTAACGGGGGGTCCAGATGTCGCTTTTATCGTAATTTCGCTTTTTTTTTTGGACTGGCATGGGCCTCGATTAGTCCGATATATCGAGTTTCTACTGTATTGTGATACATGAAAGATATGGAGTGAGGAAGCCTGTGGACACCAGAATCGAAGAGAGTGCACTGAGATGGTTTAGTCATGTGGAGAGAATGGATGACAGTGGAGTGGTGAAAAAGGTATATCTGAGCGTTTGAAGGAGGGAGGAGGTGAGGTAGGCCAAGAAGAAAGTGGAGGGATATGTTGGATGAGTGTGTGAGGAAGAGGTGTGGAAGTTGGTGAGGCTATGGGACTGACAAAAGTCTGAGCTGGCTGGATGAATTTTGTGCAGAGAAGTGCATAACCAGGGATTTGGCACCCCTTTTAATGTTACAGCGTTCGGATTGGCTCTGACAGATAGGTTATGTGAAGCTACAGAAAGTGATGCTTTTTTTTTTTTTTTTTTTTTTTGATGGAGCCAGGATTTCGAGGGCTTGAATGTTGAGTGAATGGAGGTGTGGCCTATTGAATTGGACAAACTTTGGCTGTCTGGACTTTGCAACACCTCACCCTGCCCTAGGGTGGGAAAGGAGGTCCGGATGATGATGATGATGATGAAATAACCACTGCAATAAAAGAGAAAGGCTGCATACAAGAGGGCCAAAAGCAGCCAGGACCAGAATGATTTGGACTTCTTTGAGGCTATGTAGGAGAGGGAAATCTATGATCAAGTTGGCCAAAAGAAATGAAGAAATCAAGGTGACATCATGATGCAAGGTCCTCCTGGGGATGGGGGGAAAGAATACTTCCCCAGTATCCCTGCTTGTCACAGGAGGTGATTAAGAGGGCCCTTTGTGTCTTCAGTCTTTCTCTTATTACTGTTCTCTTCTGCTCCTCTGTCCTACCACTGATCTTTATGTTTCCGTGTTTCTTCCAGCCTTTATTTCCATCTACTCCTATGGTGCCATATAGCCATATTATAGCTTGGTGCTATAATTCTTCATTATTCCTTCCTTCATGATGCAAGGATGGTCATAAAGGGTTCTTCAGCAATGTAAACAGTAGGAAACCTTTCATAGGTAGTATATAACCACTTAAGGATCACTCATGTAGTGCAGATCTCAGACTTGGTTATACCCAACACTCTGTATAACTATTTTGCTTCTGTTTTGATATTAAAAGATCCTTACGACATAGCAAGACCAGTATTGGATCATGAGAGTGAAGATTCCATCATCGTCAGATGTACACCTGAGTAGGTAACAAGAAGAATCAACAGGCTAAATATACATCACCTGGTCCAGATAAACTCCTTCCAAGAGTTCTTAAAGAGATGCATGATATAATAGCTCCTTTATTTGTAGAAATCTTCAACAAGTCACTGGAAATGGAAAGTGTCAGAAGACTGGAAGCTAGCAGAAGTGATCTCAGTCTTTAAGCAAGGGGATCAGGAAAGTCCTAATGTTTACTGTCAGGTTAGACTGACCTCTTTCATAGTAAAATTGTTTGAAGGAGTGATTTTACGGCCGTAGTCTTAAGCTGTGGGCAGGCATTCACCTTGCCCTATCCGTATCTTTTGGTATTCTTAATGCATGAAAGGGAGAGCATTCCCCTGTAAACGGGAGAGGATTACCCCAGCGTAGTACTGGAATTCACGGGGAGTCTCACAGCACTCCTTCGCACACCCCTTCGTCATATTATAGCACCCTGTGCAAAGAAAAAATGTAGAATTTGAAGGACCCTATGGTGAGTGTGATGGGAAATTTTATTTAATGATAAAAGCATCGTGTAAAGAAAAAAAAAAGTTTAATATTATTATCATTTTTAAAGATTTCACCGCTTCTCCGGAGATGGTTAGTTCACGACGAGACAAAAACAAAGATGAGATACTGTATCCACTTTCATTTTATTTTTCACTATTTCTACTGTGCTGTTTAGCAGATGTGGTGCATGATACTTTAGTATGATTGGTTCGTGAAATGATTCCTACAGTAAAGATTAGCCGAGTACCACCTTACCAGACCAAGACAAATCGTGCACAGCCAGTTGGTTTGAATTACGAAGTCTCATGTTTGCGTTCAGTAAACCTTTACAAGTCTGCACTATTTTGTTTTGGCTTGGCAGCATAATTATCTGGAGTATTGTGGTGTGATTTGAATGGATTTGACCTATATTTTCGGTGCACATCATAGGTTTTCAAATTAACCCCCCAGGTGTCCTAGGAGACTGATGGGATTTTGGGGTTCTGGGTAGGAAAAATGACAGAAACAAGCTTTTGGGGCAGAAATGTAGTCATAATTGGTATGACCAGCCAGGGCATATTTGTAGGGTCGTTACTGACCGCATGAATCCTTGAAGCTATGTCTCACGCCGATTTTTTCCTACGTTACAGGTTCTCCAACGCCTGTATGCATACTCTTATACAAAGTATTCAAGAACAAATGCCAGTCTTATTTTAAGATTTTAAATTTTTAAATTAATCGGTGTTACCAACTGTTTGCCATGCGTAACCACACAAAGGGGTGCGCTGTCACTCTTTCAAGATTACCATTTACGTTGAAGGTGTGAGCCTCCACCTTGAGCGGGGTGTGGGAAGGGTAACCCCTGCCCCCCAGTTTCAAGACTATGGGCATTAGACAAGGCAGTTGAACATCTGGAAAGTCACAACCTGATTAATGACCCCCAGCATGGGTTCAGGTGATATAGATCAATCCAAACCATCTTGCTTGAAATTTTCCACAATGTGTTGAGTGAGTCTGACAGAAATAAAGCAGCAGATGTCCTTTACTTAGAACTTCAAAAGGCATTCGACAAAGTGCCTCACCTCAGACTAATGTCAAGAGTGTGTGCATTTGTTACTGTACCACATTAACCTCTTCATTACCGAAATCGATAAGGTTTACGCTTGTAAACCTAGAAAAAGCTCTGGTGAGGAACCGATAATTGTAAGGTTTACGGTGGTAAACCTGATAAGCAGAGGGAGGTATAGGAGGGTAGGAGTGTTGGTTTTGGGGTTACTAGAGAGACTTGGGTTGTAAGAACTGGCAACTTGACTCTGATGTCATTCTCCTTGTCATGGCCATGCCATGGCCATATCAGAGTCCATGCCAGGCCATGATTGACATCATTTGGGTATTTTGGATATGATTTATTATTTCAAATGTTTTGGGCATATATATAGACCTATATGGTATGATATAAACAGAAAAAAATAGTTGCACTAGGCATATCAGCACGTGGTTACCATGACAACCACCCTCCTAGGCCCCACAACCAACCAGCAGCCAGTTCTCACCCGCAACCCCTCAGTATCCCCCAAGCTGCATGCTGTGACTGTGTGTGTGTGTGTGTGTTTTTTTGGCTGTTTTTGCGTGATCATGGCGTCATCTGATACTGATGACGAATTTGATACAAAGCTTGCTAGTGAGTTAGATGAGTCTGACGACAATGAAACTCAGTCAGACATCAGTGAGTGAGTCAGACGATGATTATATACCAGAAAATGACAGTGATAGCGAGAGTACGAGTGATGAAAGCGAGATAGATAATTGCTCTAATCCCAGCCCTGTAGGCTCGCCATTGTTGCAGTCCCTGAGGACCTGCCTTCACCCTCTTGTCAGATCCGTTTGCAGATCAAAGGCCACCTCCACTACCTACACTTCACCTGGACTTTCCCAACGTACATCCTGCAGTGTATCAACGCCACGAGGAGCAACATATGAGTACTGTATATACCTTTTTATGTCTGTAAAGTCTATATTTATAGGAACGATGAAAGTTTAGTAAAGTATATATATCCCTACACGTATATTACTATAGGAAATGTATTTCAAATCGTGCACAGTGTTCCTCGTGGTCAACATGTACTTGAGAATATAAAAGTAATATAAAATGAAAAACAGCGCACTTATGATAAACGATCACCCCCCACGCACACGCATGAACTTCCGGGAATTCGGTTTGACGGAGGGAAAGCGAGGCGGCTGGGGGTGGGAGGCACGGTAATGAAGGGGTTAATAGGGAGGTTACACTTTGGAGAGAAAACTGGCTTACAGATATGAAACAGTGAGTAGTGATCAATGGAATTTCTTCTGATGGGGCTTCAGTCGCTTCTGGAGTTCTGCATGGATCAGTCCTTGGTTCACCCCTGTTCATCACAAACTGTATATCATTGACACAGATGCCGGCCTGTTAAGGATGATTTAAAAATTTGGAAGATGACATCAAACATGAAACAAATGTGAGGAGTCGTGAAGGGATTGAGAAACTCCAGGCAGAGTTTTGTAAGCTAGGGGAATGGTTTGAGACATTGCAAATGCCATTTAACTCGGAAGAATGCAAGGTGATGCTTAATGGCCAAGCAAATCCTGGGTCATACTATTCAGTTTTGGAGAGAATTCAGAGGATGACTAATTTGGAAAAAACTTGGGTGTATTGATCAGTAGTGACCAGACGTTTCCCAAACAGTGCATCGAAGTAGAGATGTTGGCCTAGAAATTGCTAGGCTATATCCAGAGGCAGTTTCATTATAGGAATAGAGATTGTTCTTGCACTCTGTCTTTAATATGGCCACTTCTAGAGTGTGCTGTGTAGGTCTAGTCACTTACATTCAGGAAAGACATAGATCAACTTTGAAGAGTTCAAGCTAGAGCTACAAAACTTATTTCATCCATCAGAAGACTGAGTTACTAGGATCTCCTGATGGCCCCAGGACTGTTTTAAGTAGAAATTCATAGACTACAAGGTCAGCTCATTGAGATGTTTAAAATACTGAATGGGTTTGACAGTTTTAACCATAGAAAGTTGTTTGGTCTCATCGCAAACTCAACACACTACCATGCTTGGAAGCTGGAACTGAAATGATTTAACACCAGCATTTGTGAAAAATTTTTTTGCTTACCATCCACTCATTGGATGTAGTGTCACTCGATATAGTGCTGTGCTTAGATGCCTTCTCTTTCCTCTCTTCTTCCTTCTTTCCTCTTCTGTCATCCCTTCATTCTTTCCTCTTCCTTCTGTCTACAGGTGACTACACTGAGTGACACACCAAATGGTTTCTTGTACACCAGGAAACCATTTACTATGCTGGGTGGTAATCAAATAACCAAATTATGGCGCCTGGCGGTTTAGTGGGTAATTAACCCTCTCGAACTCTTTTGACACAACCTGCGTCCAACCGCTTCCGAGTACTGCATGACCCCCACGGGCTGGCCCAGACCTTACATGCCAAGCACCCCTCATTCAAAGATGTGCATGACATTGGAAAATGTTTCCATTCAATTTTCCTCCCTGCTCGTATTTATAACTTTATTGTTATGAAGTTGATACATGTTGTAAATGAATAAATGATCTTCCTAATGAACGAAATACTGTAGAAAGAAAATGCTTGTTAACAGAATGTTGTAGAGCATTTTGCAGTGACTTTCATTTATTAAAAAAAAAAAAAGGACATTAGAAAGATTTTTTATGGCGTACAGAACAGAAATATCTTACAGTCTTTGAGCACACCCGGCCGCTTTAGTAGCAGCTGGCTCAGCATCGTAAAATGTTTATAATTATTTCATTCCCCTGCCCTTATTTGTAACTGTATTGTTATGAAATTACTAGATGTTATAAATGAATAAATGATCTTCCTAATGAAAGAAGAAAAAGGAAAAGAAAAAAACAAATATTTTTCATTCGCTCATTTATTCAGCGCTGATTTTTTTGAGATATACGAGGTGCAACCCAAAAGTTCCAGTAATTTTAATATTGTAGGAAAATAAGTTACCTTACTTCCTAGTTCTCACTGTCACCTTTGAAGTAGTCCCCTTGGGCATGTGTGCAGTGGTCCCAGCATTTTTTCCACAAGTCCATGCATCCCTGGAAGGTTTCAGGTGTGATGGTCTTGAGCACCTCCTGCGATTCTGTCTGGATCTCTTCAGTCGAGTCAAATTGACTCCCTTTCAGTCGTAATTTCAGCTTGGGAAACAGGAAAAAGCTGCAGGGGGCAAGGTCAGGCGAATAAGGTGGGTAGAGAATGACTACCGTGTTATTGGAAGACAGGAACTGTTGGACAACAGTTGATGTGTGGGTGGGGGTGTTGTCATGATGCAGGACCCAATCTTTGTTCTTCCACTGTCCTGGATGTTTACAGTGGATGTTCTCCTTCCGATGCTGCAATATTTTACAGTTAAACTTTCCACTGACAGATTGACCGGGTGGGATGAATTTGTTATGAAGAATCCCTTGGATATTAAAGAAAACGATCAGCATCAACTTGACATTGCTGCACCATTGGTCTGCCATTGCAAAACTGCCAAACCACATACACACCACATTACAATAGTAAGCATAGCTCAACAACACATCCGCTCACAGACACAGCCGAGGCCACAATGATGCACAAGGGGTGCTGCTGACTCCTCCTAGCGGCAAAAGGCAAAACTGCGAATGGTTGGCTCCCTCCATTCAAATTACTGGAACTTTTGGGTAGCGCCTTGTATAAACAATTTGTCAGTGCTTGTTGAAGGCTGTCTCAATTTTTTCTCAACAAGCATTTATGAAATGTTTATATATCTGTGAGAAATCTGTGTTGAATAAATGAGTGTAACATGTAACAATATCATTACAATACAATTATAAATAAGGGCAGGGGAGAAAGTTGAATGGCGCAACTGAAAATCGTGGCAAAAAAATACTGCAACCTATATGGTTGTACACAACCCAAGTTGGAAACGTGCGAGTGATTGGATTTCATTTGGATGCAACTTGCGTTGAAAAGTGCAAGCGGTCGGATTTTTTACCGAGCCCTCATGTATGAGAGGGTTAAGGCACTCCAATCGGATTGAACCAGTGCAGGTTTATATCTAAGGGGTGGTTGGGGTTTATTACTGTACTCACATAATGCCACTCAGGGATGAGTGAGGTTGGTCACTCTCATCTTAACTCATGGATTGCGAGCCACAGCTCAGGCTGTCCTGGCCATGCATCACCGTTAACTACTCGACACCTATGCAGACTTATGCATGGCTCTACGCAAAGGTGGAGAGAGAGAGATTTTTTTCTTTTCACCAGATGATACCCTGGATGTTTATCAAGTTTATAATAAACAAAAACATTTATTTATTTTATTTTTTTTAATTTTTCACTGCTCTCCTAAACTTATGCATGGCCCTATGCAAAGACAGAGAGAGATTTTTTTTCCCCACCAGATGATCCCCTGGATGTTTATCTTCAAGTTTATAATATAAAAAGAAAAGGAAAAACTTTTTTTCCCTTCATTTTTTGCACACCACGGGGTGGAATAAAAAAAGGTATATAATTGTACAATCCACAGATTAAATGTCAGGACCAACTTGCCTAGCCCCGGGCTCCTATGCTCCTGGGGGGCAACTCTAGATTAGATGATGATGATGATGATGACAAGGTCTGCCTCCCAGTGGAACAGACTCCTCATGGATATTGTTTGTAATACTACAGTAGAGCAGTTTTAAAGAAATCATGATCGGATCTTACTCACACTAGAATGACTGTGATTTGGATGTGCATTCCCAAGCAGATGCAAAGTATCACCCTGGTATGGACCACAAGGTCTTTGAGATACTAATTCCCCCCCCCTTTCTCTCTCTCTCTCTCTATCTCATTTGCACTTCAGTTTCCACTACTTTTGACTTCATTTTCAAGCTGCCACCTAGGCATCGTAGTCGTATGTCTGCTTAGGTACAAATACTGAATGAAAGCCTCTTGCAGTCACCACACTCAAACTTCTGTTTCATAAGAAGAACTTCATAACACCAGCCATTTCCCTTCCTTGTCCTACCTTACATTCTGCTTTAGTGGTCCCCAAACTGTGCGGCACATAGCCATTTGTGAAAAGTTGCTATTTTTGCTCAGAAAGAATTTAATAAGAAAAATATTAGACATAACTCTCTCAGCCTTATTAATCCTTCTATATATCCAAAAAAAATAAAATGTGCCACTCACTCATATCTGTTTTCTGTCATTTGATCTTACGCATATTTTACATGTTGTGGCTACCACACTGACACGAATCTACTCATAAATCTTTGTACTGTTTATCACCACCGATCCTCTCTTAACTTCTGGTAATGGTATATTGCAATTCATTTTCATAATTTTAGTGAAAATTGTTGATAAAGAGTTTAGCTACTACTTGTTATCTACTCCTGTCTGGCATCTTTTTCTTATGTCACTATTGCATTCACCTATGTAATGATTACTCTTCGTTTAGACCACTGTTCATTTTTGTGTTTCATGTTATCTTATAATTTCTCTATACCAGTATTACATATACTATATATATTTTGTTAACAGGTAGATTTTATTCAGTATGGAGAGCAACATAACCTTTGTTTCAGTGAGATAATAGGGTAGTATTTTTTTATTATTTTTACTTAATATTTACCTGGCTTCTGTTGAAGTAACTGCTTATTGAAGTATATAATGGAAGGTGAAATATGCTGGAATTATTTTTATTTGTCTTCCTTCATGTTAATTATGCAAGAAGCTATCAGATCCTCACCAATACCAAATCAAAATTACAATGCAGAACAGTCTCTGAGCCAGTGAGTTGCAGGATATCTACCCTCATAATGTCTCCAAAACCATCTCCCGGGATGCACCTTACCACCTCCGCCACCTCTCTCAGAGCATCTGTGATCATTACAGGTGGAACCATAGGGTAGATGTGGGGTAGCAGCATTCTCCATCCATGCTGAATAATTTCAGGTGTTACCTTCTGCCAAACCACCATGGCATTTACCACGCAATCTTTCATGTTATTGATTGTCCAGAAATCGTTAATGGCATTAGCGTTTCTCTTACTCATGGTTCAAGTAATCTGTCGGCAAACTGCACAGGATTCTAACATGTGCATAGGTCAAGTTTGGGACACAGTGCATGGTCAGCATGGGTGTAGGGGCAGGGGAAGGGTGCCCAGAGTGGCATATGTACATGCTTCTCATAACTGCCACATCACCATGCAGGTGGGTACTTTGGATGTTGAAGGCAGTGATCCAGGGTTTGTTGTCACAATCTTCCCCTGTAAACCTCATAAAGACCAGTGTAAAAGGCAGAAGGGAAAAGATTGGGGGTGCTGTGTAGATGATGGTTGGTGTAATTCGATGCCCACGTAAAACACGGGTCAACTGTAGTTTCGTATTTTGGGGGTTGTTTACATTAATTTTTCTTCCAAGATTATTAACCCCTTTTTTTCTCTTTAGTCACTTCATGTGCATCTTATTTTTAGTGTATTTTTCTCTCTCATTTGAAAACCAATTTTGTATCAAGTGTAATAACTTTTTCCTCTTTCCCTCCATTACCCTTTCAGCCTCTTCATACCAACAAGCTGTATCTCTCTTATAATAGCTAGCCTCATAACACTGCACACAACTTTAGTATTCTCAAGGAAACACACCCTATATGCATTCCATTCCACAAGTACGTCAGATCCAGCATTATTATGTCTATCTCTATCTATCTATAGCCCGACGCCCCACTCCCACAAAGAGTGGCTGCAGATGAAATGCCTCCAGGTCACTCTATCACCCACCATTTGATTGCCCTCCCCTCAACTTACTCCTCCCTCCCTCATATACTCCTCAACCTATCCCTCCACCTAAGCCTTGGTCTCCTCCTCCCTCTCCCTCCTTCCACATCACCGATGTACACTCTCGTAGTCAGTCTTTCATTCTTTATTCTCTCCACATGTCCAAACCACCTCAGTGTATTTCTCCTAATTTTCTCAGTCACATTATAATTAATTATTATTATATATTGTAGGTGGGGGCGCTCACCATCCACTCACTCGATGTAGTGTTGCTTTGAGTGTCTGCCATTTCCTGTCTTACATCCTTCCTCATCTGTCTTTCCTTCATTCTTTCCTCTTTCTTCTGCCTACAGGTAACTTTACACTCCCTTGTCTGTCTTACTTGCCTTCATTCTCTCCTCTTCCTTCTGTCTTTGGGTGACTCTACACTGAGTGACAGGCCAAATAGTTTCTTTCATTCTTTCCTCTTCCTTCTGCCTGTGGGTGACTCTGCACTGAGTGACAAGCCAAATGGTTTCCTGTACACCAGGAAACCATTTACTATGCTGGGTGGTAACTATATAACCAAATTATGGCACCTGGTGGCTTAGTGGGTAATTAAGGTGCTCCAGTTGGATTGAGTTTGTGTAAGCTTGTATCCAAGGGGTGGTTGAGGTTTATTGCTTATGTAATTCCACTCAGGGATCAGTGAGGCTGGTCACTCTCATTTTAAATGTCAGGACCAACTTGCCTAGCCCCGAGTTCCTATGCTTCTTCGTGGGGTGACATAGGATTGAATGATGGATGGATGAATGGATGGATTATTATTATTATAGAGGTAGGATGGGACTGGAGTGTATTGGTGTTGTGATGAGGAGAGGCAGGCTGAGGTGGTTTGGACATGTGGAGAGGATGGGGGAGGATAATTGGGTACAGAGGGTGAGAGGTGTTAATATTGGGGGAGGGGTTGGGAGGGGTAGACCGAGAAAGACATGGGATGAGGTCATTAAATGTGACTTAAGGGTTAAGGGACTGAATAGGGAGGCTGCCAGAGATCGAGCAGCATGGAGAGCCGCCATTAGGTGACCAAGGCCGACACATGCAAGCATGTTGGAGCCTTCAAAAATGAGCGACAAAAATGAGCGACTATTGTTATGGAGAGATGGATTGAGGCAAAATGGTTTGAAAGTAAATGTGGATAAAACAAGTGATGATATCTAGGGCTGGTGGTGGTAATGTCAGAGCTGAGGGAGTGTGGTCATTTTTTCCATAAGGGTATGGAAAGTAACTTCATTTTGTACAGTGTGTGTGATAAATAGGTGCATAAGAGATGTTGTGTTATTAGAGGTAGACCGCGAAATATGTTGATTTCGTGTGTGTTGTGTGTTGGAGAGAGCATATAGAGATTGTCAGGCGTGAGAGGATTGATATTGCAGGAGAGTCTGTTAGTGTGTGGAATTTTATTTGGGAGACTTGTAATATGCTGGAGGTAGGGCTGGAGCTAGCTCTGTGGCTAGGGTAAGAGGTGGTTGGAGGAAGTTCAGGGAGCTGTTATCTCCGAACATTGAGAGAGCTCTCCCTCAGTGCTAAGATATATTGGTATGCAGCATGTTTTCGTAGTGTAATGTACGGTAGTGAGACCTGGGCAGTAAAGGAAGAGGATACTTTGTAGGTTCAGATTTACAGAAATAACAGTGATTAGATGGATGTGTAGTGCGTTCTTGAATGCGAGGCCTGAGGGGTCTAGGATTGTGATTGGAGAGTTGAGAGGAAGGATGGGACTGGAATGTATTAATGCTGTGATTAGGAGGGATAGATTGAGATGGTTTGAGCATGTTGAGAGGATGAAGGATGACAATTAGGTTTTGAGGGTGAGAGGTATGAATGTCAGGGGTAGGGTTTTGAGAGGCAAACCAAAAAAGACCTGAAATGTGGTCACAGAGTGTGACCTCAGGGATAAGAGACTGAATAGGGAGGATGCCAGATATTGAACAGCATGGAATGCTGCCAGTAGGTGACCAAGGCCAATGCATGCAAGCAGGTTGGAGCCATTATAAATGAAATGGTTATTGTTTTATTATTATTATTATTATTATAATTATTATTGTTAGATGATGAATGAATGAATTATTACTATTACTGTATTATTTTCTTCCTCCTGCCTCCCTCTTCTGTTTTTCTTATCTTCATTCTTTCCTCTTCTTTCTGCCTATGGGTGACTCTACACTGAGTGACAAGCCAAATGATATCCTGTACACCAGCAAACCATTTACTGGGTGGCAACCATATAACCAAACTATGGCACCTGATGGTTTAGTGGGTAATTAAGGCTTTCCAGTTGGATTGAGCCTGTGCAGGTTTATATCCAAGGGGTGGTTGAGGTTTATTGCTCACATAATGCCACTCAGGGATGAGTGAGGCTGGTCTGTCTATCTATCTATTGCCAGACGCCTCAATCCCACACGGGGTGGCCACAAACAAATCGCCTCCATGTCACTCTGTCCCCTGCCATTTCACTACCACGCTCCCAACTCACACCCCCCTCTCTCATATACCTCTCCACTCCATCCCTCCATCTCATCCTTGGCCTCTCCCTCCCTCTTGCCCCCTCCGCCTCACACATACACTCTCTTCGTCAATCTTTCACTCCCCATCTTCTCCACATGCCCAAACCACCTCAGCGTGTTTCTCCTAACGCTTCCCATCACGTCCTCAACCACACCACAACGCTCCTTCACTTCTTCATTTGTTAGTCTGTCTCTCCATGTGACTCCATACGCTCCTCTCAAATAACTCATTTCCACTGCTCTCACTCTTGACTTCTGTCCTTCCAACAGGGTCCAAGCTTCACTTCCATATGTTAGAGTTGGTATCACAATACTGTCATGTAACAACTTTTTCACATCCATGCTCACCTCCCTGTTTCTTATCACTGCTTTCAACGAACCAGCAACCTTCCTTCCCTGCTGCACCCTTTCGAGCACTTCACTCTCCAGACTTCCATCCTTACTCATCACACTGCCCAAGTACTTAAATTCACTCACATTCTCCATATCCCCCCTATCCAATCTCACTGTACATTCACTGGCTTCACTTCTCTCGAAGACCATCACTTTACTCTTCCCTACATTCACCTTTAGATTCCGTTTCTTACACACTCTCCCAAACTCATCTACCAAGCCTTGCAGCTCCCCTTCGTCTTCGCTCAACAACACAGTATCATCTGCAAACATCAGTATAAGGAGTTTCCAAACACTGCTCTCTCTCACTAGGGCTGCTCAAACATCCACTGCCCGACCTTGTATCTCTTTTATAACCCCATCCATGTACAGATTGAACAACCATGGAGACATGACACATCCTTGTTTCAGTCCAACCTTCAAATGGAAAGATTCACTCAGTTTGCCATTCACACACACTGCAGCCTTAGCACCCTCATACATACTCTTCACTGCCTTCAGCAACTTCCCATCCACTCCATATATTCTTAATACCTTCCACAAACCTTGTCTATCCACCCTGTCATATGCTATCTCCAGATCCATGAAGGCTGCGTACAACTTCTTGCCCTTCTCTAGAAACTTTTCCACTAAAGATCTAAGAATGAATATCTGGTCTACACAACCTCTTCCCTTCCCAAAACCTCCTTGTTCTTCTCCAACTAATTCCTCTGTAATTTCCGTAACTCTGGTGAGGCTGGTCACTTATCTTAAATGTCAGAACCAACTTGCCTAACCCCTGGTTCCTACTCTCCTCATGGGGCATCACAGGATTGGGTGATGATGATGATTATTATTACTTTTATTATTATTATTATTTTCGACCAGTAAGTAGTGGATGCAGTGATTTTGATGGGTATTTGTGAAACACCTATAAAGGAAAATGCAACAGCATATTTGCATTTGGTTTTGATCATGGGGTTTAGTTAGTATTCTAAAGGATTAAATTATGTATTTTCTGGCCCACTTTATTGGGCATTCTGTTGACAATTCTCTCACTTTTTTTTTTTTTTTCTGGATCCTACCTGCTACCTCACTCCATCTTAAGAATAAGAATGATGATGATGATGATGAATGTGATTTCCTAAACGTTTAATTTATTTTTCAGGACACCTTTCACAAGGACCGACCACTAGCAATTAAAGTATTGCATCGTGTCTACAAACCAATTGGTTCTCAAGAAGCAGATATATTGCTGGAGCTGCACCGTGCTGATCCATGGCTTCATGTTCCCTTTGCCAGACTTTTGGTAAGATGGTGTGACTTACATAACTATGGAAATATGATGCACCATAGACTGCATTAAAAAAAAAAAAGGAAGAAGAAGAAAATTTGCATAGATTTTTTATTTTTTTATTTTTTTTTATGTGTCCGACTCTGGGCATAGGCTTTTACAGCCTGCTATCAAGGCCCAGTCGTCCTTCTACATACCATACACCTCTACATGTCACCACTTCGGCGCTTAACACCCACCATCCATATTGAATACATGCTAGGGCTGTCTCATACAGGACTGGTGTTTTGGTATTAGCGGGGTTATTTTTACGACATGTCGGCGGGTCTTCAGGTAGATCAGTAAAGCCTGATTTAATGAAATTCAAATCCTTAAACTGTTCCCTGCATCATTGAGGATTCGAACCTGGGTCCAACGGGACTGCAAGCCAACTCTCTACCGATTGAGCTACCGCCTCCCCTTACTATTGTCATAGAGAAAAATGGATAGAAATGTGATGGTGAAAATGGGGTTGGTTGTGTGAGTAAATCTGAAGGAGGAAGGGGCCATGGAAGGCCAAGAAAATGATATGGTAGATAAATATGTGACAAACTGAAGTATGGAAGTTTAGGAAGCAAAAGAATTAACAATAGGAAAAGTATATGGTAGGATACTTATTGACAGAATTAGGGAAATAACAGAGGAATTAGTTGGAGGAGAACAGGGAGGTTTTAGGAAGGGAAGAGGTTGTGTAGACCAGATATTCATTCTTCGATCTTTAGTGGAAAAGTTTCTAGAGAAGGGAAAGAAGTTGTATGCAGCCTTCATGGATTTGGAGAAAGCATATGACAGGGTGGATAGACAAGGATTGTGGAAAGTATTAAGAATATATGGAGTGGATGGGAAGTTGTTGAAGGCAGTGAAGAGTATGTATGAGGGTCCTAAGGCTGCAGTGCGTGTGGATGGCAAACTGAGTGAATCTTTCCATTTGAAGGTTGGATTGAAACAAGGATGTGTCATGTCGCCATGGTTGTTCAATCTGTATATGGATGGGGTTATAAAATAGATACCAGGTTGGGCAGTGGATGTTGAAGCGGCCCTAGTGAGAGAGAGCAGTGTTTGGAAACTCCTTATACTGATGTTTGCAGATGATACTGTGTTGTTGAGTGAAGATGATGGGGAGCTGCAAGGCTTGGTAGATGAGTTTGGGAGAGTGTGTAAGAAACGGAATCTAAAGGTGAATGTAGGGAAGAGTAAAGTGATGGTCTTCGAGAAAAATGAAGCCAGTGAATGTACAGTGAGATTGGATGGGAAGGATATGGAGAGTGTGAGTGCATTTAAGTACTTGGGTAGTGTGATGAGTAAGGATGGAAGTCTGGAGGGTGAAGTGCTTGAAAGGGTGCAGCAGGGAAGAAAAGTTGCTGGTTCCTTAAAAACAGTGATAAGAAACAGGGAAGTGAGCATGGTAGTGAAAAAGTTGTTACATGACAGTATTGTGGTACCAACTTTAACATATGGAAGTGAAGCTTGGACACTGTTGGAAGGACAGAAGTCAAGAG
>JAGKTI010007770.1:0-29104 GCA_018397915.1 Birgus latro | reverse complement strand
AGTAGTGAACAGTGAGGACATAAATGATGTCTGAAGTGGGCATCATAACCAGTTACTGAATGAGAAGCTTGAATGGAACAGGGAAAGTTTGGAGTCAGCAGATCCAGTGCTTGGCCCTTGGCCTTTGATTGATGCTGCTACTGTGAACAGGACAATAGGCAGGATGCAGTTGGGAAGGGTGGCAGGTGTGCTTGGGTTGACTCTGCGAAATGCCGAAGGCCGCAGGAGATATAGGAGTGGAGTTAGTTACTGAATTGATAAAAACAACTGTATATAAGTGTGTTGTCCCAGATGACTAGCAGTAAAGTGTGACTGTAAATGTGTCCAAGGGGAAGGGTGATGTCCTGGAAAGAGGGAATTATAGTGGCATAAAACTTTTGGACCAGATAATGAAGGTAATGGAAAGAGTTCTAGATGGTGTGATTAGAGAGAGTGAATATTGATCTGTTGCAATTTGGGTTTATGCCAGGCAAAGGGACCACTGATGCCATATTCACTGTTCAACAGCTTCAGGAAAAATATATAGGAAAGAAAAGGAAGTAGTGTTTTGTTTTTGTTGAACTGAAGAAAGCCTTTGACAAAGTCACTTGGGAGGTGGTGAAGTGGGCAATTAGAAAGTTTGGGATCATGGAGTAGCTGGTTACAAAGTGGTTATGGTTATGTATGTGGGTGCTCGCACCCAGGTGGAAGTGAATGAAGATTTGTATGATGAGTCTTCTGTGAATGTTGGTGAGCATCAGAGGTCAATCTTGGGTCCATTATTGTGTATCACGGTGCCTAAAGCCCTCTCACATGACTTCAGAGATGGGTTTCTGTGGGAGATGTTGTATCCTGATGATTTGGTGTTGATTGCAAAGAATAAAAGGGAGGTGGGGGAAATATTTAGTAAGTGGAGGTGCTATGGGGCACAAGAGCTTGAGATGATGGTATCCAAAGTTGGGGGCTGTACTGTCAAAGAAGATGGAGGGTGCCCATGTGTGGTCTGCCACAAGAACATGGGAAGTAATTTAATCTTGTGCAGCATTTGTGATCAGTGGGTGCATAAGAGATGTAGCGGTATTAGAGACAGACTGCTAGATAATGCTGAATCCGTAAGTGCAGTGTGTTGGGAAGAGCATATGGAGATTGTCAGGTGTGAGAGGATTGATCTTGCTGGTGAGTCTCTTGAGTGTGTGGAAGAGATGTTACTTTAGAGACATGTTATGTGCTGGAGGTGGGGATGGAGCTAGCTCTATGACTAGAGTGAGGAGTGGCTGGAAGAAGTTCAGGGAGCTGCTGCCTCTCCTGACACTGAGAGAGCTCTCCCTCCGTGCTAAGGGATCTTTGTATGCGTCATGTGTTAGGGGTGTAATGCTGTATGGTAGTGAGACCTGGGCAGTAGAGGAGGAGAATATTTGTAGGCTCATAGGTACAGAAATGACTTTGATTAGGTGGATGTGCAATGCATCCTTGAATGCAAGGCCTGGGGGAGAGGGGCTAAGTTTATGAACCGTTGAGAGGAAGGATGGGACAGGAGTGTACTGGTGTTGTGATGAGGAGGGGTAGACTGTGATAGTTTGGGCATGTGGAGATGATGAGAGACGACAACTAGGTGAAGAAAATGAGAAATGTGAACCCTGAGGGTGGGGCTGCGAGAGGCAGATGGAAAAAGACCTGGGACGTAGTCATAGAGTGTGATCTCGGGGATAAGGGACTGAATAGGAAGGCTGCCAGAGATCAAACAACATTAAGAGCCACCATTAACCCCTTAACCGCAGGTCGTCACTTTCGTGATGGTCGGGTGCAATGGATCATACCGCGGGGTGTCACTTGAGTGACTCTGTGTTATTTTTAGTTCCCCTGGGCTTTCAGGTGGTGACTTGTATCATCTATCAGCACTGCCAATGTCCAACAATAGTAAGAGCTGCTAATGTCATCAGTACTCCCATCCATTGTTGACAATTTAGCCATTTTCCCCCATTCTTGACTCCCCTCCCTACCTCCCCTCCATTACCCTCTCGTGTCGTCTGCTCAGCCGCTCTGCGCTAAGTAAATCTTCCCCGGATTTTTCCACTGTTTTCATCCATTGAAATGAGACCTATGCCCTATTCTTATACTAAATAATATATATATATAAAAAATAAGGTAATTGATAGTGCCATACACCTGAAATTGGCTAATTATCATGGCAACATCCAACCAGAACTCGTTCGCTAATTTCCCCTGCTTTTTTTTTTTTTGCGTGAAATATGCCGTATGAGCTACTCTCGTAATATAAATGTATATAAGAAAGGAAGGGAGAAGCCTGAGTGATATTTATATTCACCTGGAACTACCTAATTTATTATGTATTGTCTAGATTTCCTACAACTTATTTCTTAGCATATACATTAGCAGCTGACAGTTTCAACTCTTGGCTACCAAGATGCAGTCAGTTCGCTCAGTTCGCTCTCGGTGTTTCACGGTGAAATGATGCTCCTCCATTTCTGCCGCTTTTGCACCTATTATAAAAAGCCCTGTGGCCGCTACCCCTACTAAACATCGTGCTGGAAGCGGTAAAGGACTGTAGATATATATAAGCGTAATAAAGTACTAGAAATAATAAAGTGTGAGTGTGTATATAGGTAAGAAATGACAGAATACAAGCGGCGAATTAGCACGAGTGGGAGGCTCATATGCGCTCGTATTTTACACTGCTTTCACAGTGTTTTTTTTTTTTTTAGTATGGATTCCAAACTACTTGGAAATCACTGAATAGTGTTTCTAGTGATAATATCTGGCAGTGGTATTCAGATTAGAGGATGTCGGGAAGTGTAAAGTGGAGACTTAGTTACCCAACTTCAGAAGTCTCCACAAGTCCTACCGTAGTTGACGAGTGCAAAAAAAAAAAAAAAATCCCAGGAGAAAGCTGAAGGTATGTGCCATATGCATATGTAATTATAATATTCTAGGACTAATAACTGATTTTTGGCAAAATATTTTTAAAAAGTCAGTCGGAGCGCGAATATCCCCGCGGGAATGACACAGCGTGCTTCCGACATCCCCGTGGTGTAGGGGTTAAGTGACCAAGGCCAATGCATAAAAAGCATGTTGGAGCCTTTATAAACAAAACAAACAATTGATGATCTATCTATCTATCTATTGCCAGACGCCTCAATCCCGAACGGGGTGGCCACAAACAAATCGCCTCCATGTCACTCTGTCCCCTGCCATTTCACTACCACGCTCCCAACTCACACCCCCCTCTCTCATATACCTCTCCACTCCATCCCTCTATCTCATCCTCGGCCTTCCCCTCCCTCTCGCCCCCTCCACCTCACTCACATACACTCTCCTCGTCAATCTTTCACTCTCCATCCTCTCCACATGCCCAAACCACCTTAACGTGTTTCTCCTAACGCTTCCCATCACATCCTCAACCACACCACAACGCTCCTTCACTTCCTCATTTGTTAGTCTGTCTCTCCATGTGACTCCACATGCTCCTCTCAAATAACTCATTTCCACTGCTCTCACTCTTGACTTCTGTCCTTCCAACAGGGTCCAAGCTTCACTTCCATATGTCAGAGTTGGTATCACAATACTGTCATGTAACAACTTTTTCACTTCCATGCTCACCTCCCTGTTTCTTATCACTGCTTTCAACGAACCAGCAACCTTCCTTCCCTGCTGTACCCTTTCGAGCACTTCACCCTCCAGACTACCATCCTTACTCATCACACTGCCCAAGTACTTAAATTCACTCACATTCTCCATTTCCTTCCCATCCAATCTCACTGTACACTCACTGGCTTCACTTCTCACGAAGACCATCACTTTACTCTTCCCCACATTCACCTTTAGATTCCATTTCTTACACACTCTCCCAAACTCATCTACCAAGCCTTGCAGCTCCCCTTCGTCTTCGCTCAACAACACAGTATCATCTGCAAACGACAGTACAGGGAGTTTCCACACACTGCCCTCTCTCACTAGGGCCACTCCAACATCCACTGCCCGACCTTGTATCTCTTTTATAACCCCATCCATATACAGATTGAACAACCATGGAGACATGACACATCCTTGTTTCAATCCAACCTTCAAATGGAAAGATTCACTCAGTTTGATGATACAAGACCAAATACTGGTTGATTTCATGGTTTTCGTATAATTCTTGTTTTTAAAATAATGAAAGTGATTACATAACTATGGGTGTTAATCTTCAGTAAAATGACACTGGTTATCACGATGATTTTCTTTCTACCTGGTATCCCAAACATCAAACAAATGTTTTATCAATAATGTTCTTATATGTGTGTACAAAACACTGATACATAATAACACTGCAGATCCTTAGGTGCAAAACTGTTCTATATTACCAACTTCAAGAGCTATCGACATATGAAAATCCATACTTGGTTAGCTGTCTTACTTAGTCACTCTTTCTAAGCTTGCCACTACCCTATGACCAGTATGCATTAACTGTTTACTTCAAGTGTCACCAGATAAATAAATGCTTTAACCACGTTCAAAATGGATACATGTCATGTCTACTTACTGTTGTGTAGTTTCTTATGAACTCATCAAATATACAATACTAAAGAGTTAAATATGCAGCTGCATGAATATAGGTACAGGAAGGACCCATTAAACAATTTTCTGGTTAGTGAGTGATTTTCCAATATGACAATCTTCCAAGTTCAATACTTTTTCTGGAATATGACTGCCCCATCGTTATAGCGAGGGAAAATTATCTTTGTACCTCTTCGGTATTTTTTTTCCTGCTGGGTGTGCACTGTCATCGTTAGCTTTATGATAATGTATTAAAATTATGTTACAATACTATCATCAAAGAATTATTAATGTGAATTATATTCAACAGTTTTGAGTTCCTAAGTGAAATGTGGGTATCATAATATGAATGGAAAAAATTAAGTTCAGTATCCCCTGGGTACTGTTTATGGTCAGTTAACAGACCAACTATGTGACTGTGTCATAATTATGCTAAACTTATTGGTACATTAATATGAATGATATTCAAGAGTTCTGCAGTTCCTAAGTGAAAAGAAATTAGTGAAATGTAGGTAACAGATGTGGTACGGTTACATGAAGTACCTTGTTGGTCCTCTAATGTATCCTGACTGAACTTGTGTTATAGTCGTCCCAGCTGTGATTTTCCAACTTATGACTGGGTTTTCAGCAACACAACCCAATTGCAAATTGGGCCCTGCTTGCACTGCATTTCAGTGTTTATCAGTAATTTTCTTTTTAACAAGAAATATTTCTGAAAGTAAATATACTACACTGACTAAACTTCTGATATTATACCAATTCTTGGTACT
The DNA here is from genome assembly GCA_018397915.1 of Birgus latro. NCBI lineage: Eukaryota > Metazoa > Arthropoda > Malacostraca > Decapoda > Coenobitidae > Birgus > Birgus latro. The sequence goes on along the minus strand of JAGKTI010007770.1, from coordinate 23,801 downwards.
GTTTCAGAGTGTGAGTCCATCAAAATATTATCACTCTGAGTGAATCTAATAAAACATTGCAACATTCAGTGAAGTAAACAGTTGTGGCAACACTGAGGCTGTTTTAAACTAATTAGAAAGGCACATTTATAAATACCTGTCTTGTTGTGGCACTGACCGGTTGTACCCTTGACTGGGGGAAGTGAGAGGGTCCCCCAGCCTCCCCCCATTCTTCTTGGCTGCAGTTAGAGTTTTTGCTGCATTGACCAGGGGTTGCCCACCACTGCTGTTCTGATTGGCAACTGCAGGGTGGAAAATTCTGCATTGACACTTTCTTCCTTAAGCAGTTTCTAAATCACCACTAAATAAAGTACAGTATCATTCAACAACCAATAAAAAAAAGAGAGAGAGAAAAGAAGCCAGACTCAATGATCACTTAAAAAATTCTTACAAAAATGGTTTTTGGTACAAAGAGGTTATAGATTCAAATAGAATGTGATAAATGAAATACTGTATTACAGAAGTAATTGATGCTAAATACCTAAGGAAGTGATAAATAATTGTTTGAGAGTAACTTGTTTGAATGTAAATGATGACAGTAATGATAGGAGCTGGAGAAGGTATAACTGGAAATGACAGGAAGGGTTTTTGGACAGACTGGAGACAAATAATCAAAAGCTAGGAATAGTCACATGCCAGCAAGTCTTTCAAGAAAAACACAAGGTATGGAACATGACCTATAGAACATACAATACATAAAACTGATGCAGAACTATTCAGCTTAAAAGGGACCATGCAAAAGCATTCATTACAAACAAAGCTAACAACTAGTACACATCACAATGCTTCACAAATAAGTGTAACACACTCAGTCATTTGAATTCACAATAAAAATTCTCACATTCAACTTCCGAGTATCAAACTAATGCATTTTCTGGACACAAACTCAAAATAATGCTGGACAAACAATCCTATGTACCACCTCACTTCAGTCTTCTAGCTTCAAAACATGACTTATTCTTTATGTATTTCAGAGTGGAAATCATACTTGTGAAAAAGTCACAGTTTATCAAAAGTTTTCTGCAACTGGACAGTTTGATACATTATACCTCACTCCAGTCACACTCTCTTCATACAGAAATTATAAGACTCCCTTCAACCAATCCACATTTAAATAAACTTTCATTTTACAGTATAAACAGCAAGGTTCTAATATGAAGACTGTATAATGTATTACAATATGAACTTTAGCATAAAAATTGAGCTTGTGATGTTCTTCACACTGTACAGCAGCATACTGCTTTAGCTCCATACAATTATGTACAGTCATAATACGAACTAGTTAAACCCTTTGCTGCTGAGACATACTTTTCAATTTACTTAGAGTAGTAGTCGACAATTTTATTCAACTTTGGAAAGTCCCCTGATAAGGAAGGGGTTAATGAAAGCAATTTTCTATCCTTTCAAGTTTGAAGAGTTTCTCTAAGGCTGAATAAAACTGACTGGTGCTGGGAAGAATAAAATGAAAAATATGTGATCATGTTGGTGGGACTGAGAATAATGAAACTTCAAATGCTGCAAATTCAACCTAGAATTAACCCTATTACCAAACAGTTTCTCAGCAGTACCATCATAATATAATCAGTACCATAATATTAACTGAGCTTCCAACATTGATTTGGAAAATTTTACTGAAGCAAAAAGGACTCAGGCATCAAGTTTATCAGGAAAAAAAAAGAAAAAAAGTGCAGCTGCCCACTCAAGTCAGATGTATTATAAGAACTGTACAGGTGACAAGGTTAAGTAATGAAGTTCAAACATTAAGCAAACATTCAGAAGATTCTACACATGCACATGCTGTACCCTGAGGATAAAAACATGCATATAATTTGCATTATACGTTACTTAAGAAGAATGTTGTATTATCCTTGGAGTAAAAGCTTCAAATGACTAAGCAGGTACAATGTATGACCAACTATGGTGTTTTAATATATGAAACCTCACATTTTTGAGAGGACAAATTCTCTTCACTCTTGTAAAGTGATCCTCAACCTGAATATGACGTGGATGCCAAAAATACAACACAAAACTCAATTCCTGTTAGATAAACACCTGAAATATATTTATGGGCTGTTGTAAGTGTTTATACCAAACATATGAGGTAATGGAACAGAAGAACAGGCATGTGTAATTTTCTGTCTTCCAGTACACAGGGGTTTGTAAACATGTCCAATCACAAGAGCATTCAAGAAGCATATTAGATAAATCATGGCGGAAAGAGTATGAGCTGACCACTGAATCTCTAAACCTGAGTGACATCTGACACTTACCCATATTCCATATTAATGAAAACTTGATTCAACAGATTTGTAGTTCATAAGTTATATCACCTCAGCAAAATTCAGAAGTTACAAAATCAACACATTAAGTATTATATCATTTATACATTGCTGTTAACATTATTTTCATTACTACTAGTGATACCTGTAAAACTTTAAATATTTCTTAAAGCTCATGCATTGATGTACCTTTATTTCACAAGTAAATAACAAGCTAACTATTGTTATGGTCACGCACTAACAATACCACACCTGCTAAAATCACTGCAATTTCATGAGTTATTAGTAATGGCACATTTACAGTCTTTATTAAAACTCTCTGTACACCATTCTTTTTAAATTGCCACAGATACACAAGGTTCTATACAGTACTGCAGAAGCAAGGGAAGTGATGGTAAATATTATCCTTTCATAAAAGAGGTTAGTCTTACACGAGAATATGGTGTATGTGGAAGACTCAAAGAAAAAAAAATGTTTTTAGTGGTGCAGGACAATATCAAATAAATACCTCTCAATTCTTCATTATCTGTAAAACTGGGAGATCAAAAAATGTTAAAAAAAATTCTACTAAGTACCAGTACATTACTATGCTCATGCTAAAATCAGTACAAAATGTTCACTTTACTATCAGCCAAGGATCATCTGAAGATCATGCGCAATTTCGACAGGGTAATGAAATACAAGCATGGCAAATAAAGCCATCACTTTCAATGAAAATAAGCCAGTTGATAATGCACATGGCAATGAGAAACTTAAGATAAAGTTTTAAAACTAGGGATGTATCTATTATTTATTTATCACTAATAACAGAAGAAATAAAGCATTGGAATGCTCCTCTGATATACTTGCCAGAGAGAACTTTCCAAACTTTATAGCTCTTACATCACAACAAGGAATTCTGAAACAGAGCTGCATTTGAACTGTACCAAGAAGGCACAAGACGAATTTGGGGAAACTGATGATAGTAATGCGGGTTGTAGATATTTCAACGCAATATGCAGGACACAATGCTGTATCTTTCAGGAACAGGCTGCAAGAACATAACAAGCAGAATATTTAAAGTAAAGCTGAAAGGTGATGATTACAGGAATGTTAAATGGAGTCAGGATGAGATAATTTCCACAGGATGAAAGTTTGTATGTTTACTGTATCTTAAGGAATATCGTTATTCAGTAACGTGACAAACGCTATGTGTTAGACTGATAAATGATGAAGAAAAACATTAAGTTGCTACTTTATCCAAAATTCATAACCACTGAAGTATTTTAAAAATATAATACTGTATGCTATTAGGTTATTGTTAGCATAACTCTGGTTAATGTGGGGAGGGAATTAATTTAAAAAATAATAAATAAAAATAAGAACATCACAGTAAAAGTTAACTGAATTACAATAGTGCTTTGCACAAAACTACAATATCAAGTACAATAAATAGGCTGAACTGTGAGAGACATTGTGGGGTAGTCAGTTACAGCACATCATCCATACACTTCAGTAATGTTATTCTGATGGTTAATGGGCAACAGTCTATGAAGATACTGTATAGTGATGGAGGGAGGCTTTAGGTTCAGTTATTGTGGAAATCAAATCTGTAGCACAGCAAGGAAATGCAAGGTAGGGGTGGGTGATATGGTACACAAGAATTCAGCATGACTGAGGTGTGAGCTAAATGCTATGGAGACTGGAAGGGAATTAACGGCCAATCTTTGAAGTACAAAAGATGTGGGACACTGAACGTAAGTTATGTAAGATTATGTGTGAATCATACAGAACTGACAGAAATCGTTACAAGGCTGGGAGATGCAGCAGAAGTATTGTACTGCAGGGCATGATTACAGGAGAGCCAAGTGTAACTGCAAGACCTTGGGGCAGTGAGTCAGGTGCTATGGAGACTGACAGAGAGTAAATGATCAACCTCTGGAGAATAAAAGTTGTGTGAGACTAAGTGGGAGGTGTTTCATGATTATGCATCAGTCATACAGAACTGAGAGGAAAGTTTGTTGAACACAACTTGTGTGCACTGTGAGGAACAGAGATGGAGACTGTGTGAAACTGATTAGGAGTTGGGTAGGGGTCAAGGAGATAATTCTGGTTAATTCCAACACTTACTTCCATCCCTCACTGGAATCTTCTCGCCTGTGGGAAGGGACCAGAATTAGACAACTTTTTTTGGGCAGTGCTTTTCAAAACAATATAAAATGCAAATAAATGCAAAATATCTTAAAATTTATTCAGCCACAAGATAGTTATGAAGAAAATACAACTAAAGCAAAGCTCAATTCTTTCCTTCCTTTTCCTGTACAAGTATGCAGTACTATCAAAATCACTTAAAAGTTCTTGACTATAATGATGTACAACTCTTTTTCCCAAAATACTCTACAACCATCAAAGCATATTTTTCAACTGACATTTACTGTCATTATACTGTGATTCCTTATGGTTACTAAGATGATGAAGAGAGCTACTGAAATGAGGTAAAATGATAAAAAGTAAATAAGGTTTAGTAAACAAAAATCAAGAACAGAACTTTCTGACAGGTCATGATATGTCTGGTGCCTAAAGATGCTTGAATGTGGCTATAAAAAAAAAAAAAAAAAAAAAAAAAAAAAAAAAAGGCACTGCCCCATCTGGCCTCCTAACTGCAAGCTTCAGCATGATCAGCCTATCTGCAGGGTGGTGCTTGAATAATTATTTCTGCTCTAACAATTCTTTTATGCTCAAAATTCCTTCGGTGCTGCCAAGACAATTCAGTAATCTTTATTTATAAGTTCCTTGGTTAACAGCTCTCCACAGGCTTTTAATGGCAGATCAGAAAAGTGGGTGGGGTTGAGGATTACATAATTTCTTAATCAACTAATCACACACATACACACTCCTGACATGCTTCCACTGTTACAAATGAGTAATGCAAAGGGCTAGGGAAGCAGGAGGTGCTGAGGTGAGGAAATGAGCTAAGATGTGACTGGAAGTGTGAGAGGCAGACAAAGAAGATTTGTAAAGTTATTTTAGGGTTGTGGGAGCAACTTTTGTGGGCAACTGTTCTGTATCTAATATACACATATATGTATAAAAGTATGTACTAATACACCCTTTGGTCCACTTTAGGATCAACACTATAATATTGTTGTCCCTTTGACTTAATAGTAATCATCACCGAAAACAACACACAAAACAACTAACACTCTGCTTATACACTGCTGTTTTGGGGGGAGGGGGAATTTTTTTTACCTTGTCAACTGCATACTGGTTATGGATATCACAGTGCACAATACAATTAAGATACCATTACTGTTTCTGATGCATTTACAACCACAGTTAACAGTCAGGTTCACACACAACGTCAAGTATATGTATAAGATCTGTAAAAGATATAGTCAAGTGACTACAACTCTGACAACCAAACCTACCGACACCCCTACAAGGAAGAGGGGGTGGAGAGAGGGAGGGAGAAGTGGTGAAAGGCATGGTGGGAGGGAGGGAACTGAGCATCTCTCTAACATCACTTCCCTTCCCACCCCTGCTTCTCAATCTGCAGGTGAGGGATGGATGGATAATAGGGAGGAGACCGTGGGAGAACAGGAGAGTAACTAGCCATATTTTAAATATGTCCACCCCTTCACCTCTCTCACTCTCACTCTCCCTCTCTCTCTGCCTGCCACCAACCCTCTTCCACTACCATTAACACTATTTTCTAAAGAACTTGCAAGACAGACAGGGGCCACATTCCCAGGAGGTACAGCAGTTAGAGGTGCCTCAAAAATCATTCTAAAAATTCTGCATCACTAAAACTGTTTTAAAATTTCAGTTATATCTCTTGGCACCACTCTAGATCTGGGTCATATAAAAATAAAGGCTTTGTTTCTGTACAAATAAAAAAAGCTCAGAACTGCAATTGCACACTACATAAATCAGCACTACACTTATGCTCCTCCATCACAAAACTATGCAGCAATTTATGCCTATATGCATAAGATAAAAATACTTGGAATATGTATGAAATTAATGTGATATCAATGTCATCAAGCTTTACATTCAACAATTACAAAATACAAAAGTGCACTGGCTGCATAAATTTTTATTCACCTTCCACAAGCAAATTAAACATCAGAATTTCAATACTTTCTGGTGGCATCAATTTGCAATACCAAATCACTGAAAAGCAATATATGTACTACTGATAACAGCATACGTATTGACATATGCTGTATCCTAGTTTAAACTAGACACAGAGCATTTATGATGAATTATGCCTTGACATCAAAGTCTGCTATACGAGTTGCTTAAAAGAGTAGTACAAATACAGTAAATGCAATGTTATCCCAAATGACAACACTTATATTGTGAATCCCTTAATCAACAGCATCCAAAATTAAACAGATGCAAATGGCCAGAGTAATATGAACTGAGTGTCTGAAACACAGAGAGTGGTAGTGGCCAAGTTATTATCATAGTATTACTTTAATTACATGTAAAAAAAAAAAAAAAAAGAGAGAGAGAGAGAGAGAGAGAGAGAGAGAGAGAAAATGACGGTCATAACGAATTCTGCAATGACCCAAGATGTAGGAAAGAACTAAAAGTAAGAGTAACTTGTTTAAGTAAAAAATTATGAGGGACCATGGACTAAGTACTGTACCTTTAAGGAACGCTGCCACAAAGCTCAATTACTCAGACAGTCAAGCTACCAATACTTTTATCATAATTGTAAACTAACAGACTTATGGCTAGTTTAATCTGAGGAACAGGTGGATAATTTGGTCAAACAACTATATACTGTAATGTAATACCTAAAAATATTTATCTTTTATTCTTCGCAGAACACTCGCATATGTGGATAATGATATTTAACAGGCCAAGGAGAGAAAAGTTAGATATGCTTAACAGAAACTGGTGAATATAGAATAAAGCTGACTATGAGATACCTCTTGTGCTGTTAAGGTGTCGCTTTGGTACTTCAGGAGGGGTGTAAGTGACTTGGTAGAGGTCAGTATCAATATCTGACTTATCTGAAACAAACACACCGAGAGAAGAGATGCGTAACTAACAGCCACACAGTAGTAAAAGAAAGGAAACACAAAATGGAGCAAAAGGCAAACACAGACCTGGGAAGATGAAGGAAATGAATGATAAGAAAACCACGACACACATCTACAACTAAAGGCGGGTTGTGGAAGAAACAAACACTGATAAGGAAAAAAAAAAAAATCTGAAGTTTTGAACGGATTACAATACCGTGTATATATAATACTTAATAAAAATTGCTGAGAAGATGGATTTACTAAGGGGGACAAAGGATGTGGAGATAATTGTCTTCATTATGACTAACATGGACAGGAAATTACGAACATGGGAAGTGCATGTTCACAAGCCATTTAGGACCATCAAACACACTAACACTCCAAACACTCTTGACATTTGAATGGGCAGTGATGAAAATACATACTACAAAAAATAATGCAATAAAAAATAAAAAAAAGCCATATAAGATATGTATTAGGGGATATTATGTCTCATGGACACTGCAAGGTATTGGGACAGTTAAACAAAGAAATAAGGGAGTTAATGAACTGTCCCCAGGGAGCAGGAGTGTGGAGGTTATTAAATTATTTCTATATTTTAATTCTTTACCTGAGCAGGTTCCATTAAGAAAAGCAAAAAAGTAAGTAACATATTACATTACCTTTACCTACATGGCTGGTAAAACTTATTCCAAGGCTAAACTGTACTGTATAAGAAAATTACTAGTAAGAAGGCAATTTACCAAACAATGCTGCATACCAGGACCAAATTAACATGTTGATTATCATGTGTTGACTAACAATAGATAATGAAACACTTATCACTTGTCCATAGAAATTTTCAACCACACTGCATGCCCTCCTTTCCTTTATTTCTCTAAGCACACTCATACACTCCCTGGGTCCTTTCTCCATCACATGAAATACAGTATGGAACTACAGTAAGAAAAAAAGTAAACTCAAAGAAAATTTTCCTAAGGTTTTGGCATCACTAAAAATTGTCTCACCACAGCATTCAGATGAAAATGTGGCAATCACTTGGGCTTCATTCCAGTGGTACAACTTTCAATAAGCATTCATAACATCAAAAGGTGCACCTGTAAAATATCCCCTTCTAATGCTGAGCCATATTAACTCAAAAAAATCAACCCGTAGATACTTACAAATTATCTGAGATATCTGAGAAAAATTGCTATAAAAAATGGTGCCCAATATAATTTTTTTGACACTAACAATGTAGACAGAATAGATTTAGAAACCAATCTTGGCTACAGTTATTCTAAATATAAAATACAGTACCGTACTATCATCTGCTCGACTACAGTAGTCAGTTTCCTGAGAAACTCATTCTCCTTGTTTCTAACAATAATGTAATCCTATCAAATGGAATATGACCAAATGAGAAAAGCAGTACTGAAACAGCAGGCACATAAATAAAAATAAAGGAAAAAAAATCAAAAGTAAACAAGGATATCTGCCTTGGCTTTAAACAGTTGGATTAAGGGATGCATGAGTGGTCAGGGTAGGACTAAGGCTTCAGCAGATGTATAACTCTCATTAACAGAGATTTACTGAACCACAGATTGACAGAAAACTTAAGAAACTGTATACAACCTAATTTTGTGGCAATAACCAAGATTAGCATGTTACCAGTATAAGCATGATACTCTTTCTAGCGCAGTCAGCTATGGGACCAATAATGCTTTTAACAATGGAAGGCTCAATGCAGAATTAACATAACAGTAATTCAAAGTATGAAAGACTAACTCAAATGCAAATGAAATAAACTCTGAAAGATATCAGTCAATGAAATACTGAGAAAGGTTTAGATAAAAGCTAAACTTAATATGCAGCTAAATTATACATTAAATTATATTAGATTTAAGCCCATCAAATCAGTTACAGGTAAATGATAATATCCAGTCAAACACATATTGATACAAGCTTCAATATGAGCATAATACTGAAATTAGGGGTTCAGCTGAATGCCACAGTAATTAACTTTGATGGATAATTTAACTTGAACATTATCACATTAAAACTCTGATCACTTTACAAATGGTGTATAGTTTGGACTATGCAGTATTCTTTGTTGTATCATGTCTATGCTTTTCTGATTTTAGTAAGGTTAATTTAAAAAAAAATTACAGCTTTGGGATATCATACAGATTTACTTCTACCCTGGCCACTGCAGAAAATCAGAAATGTAGATACCTGTGAAGCTACAGTGTGGTCTGTTGCTACGCTTTCCAAGATACTAAACTATTATAAGTTACTGGGCAATCAAATTAAAAGAAGAAACTGTTTTTTTCAATCAGCACATCTATGGGATATCATAAGAAAAATGAGTGAACTGCTAACTTCCTCTCAGTGCGAAGTTCCGATATCAAGGGAAATGCAAACTATGTGTACACTATTTTCATCAGGGCCACTAATGACTGACAAATTTTTAAAAGTGAGGCATATCATATAATCCCTCAAGTAAATTCTTTGGCAGCTTCAGTCAACAGCTATGCTGTGGAAGATAAGATTTGACTATTATACTAATCTTCCAGATTCTCTTCATGCAGCTGTTGAGCTGTTACAACTGTGGCACGCCTAAAGAATATAATTTGCTGTATTTCCAGACTTACTTGGTATATAGGTTACCTCTCCACCTAATGAATAAAAGAGAAACAGAAAGAGGGAATGAGGATTAGAAAAAAGCAAGAAAGAGAAGGAAATATTCACAGTATACAATAATGTAAATGGTAAAATTTCACCTCTGTACTGAATCCAACGATTATACATTCTTTACTTAGTGTAAAGTAACATACGTCTTACACAGGTCACTAACAGTTTTTCAGTTTAACATAACAACAACAACACAGCTAAATCGTTTACAGTTTACAACAAGTCATGGCCAATAGCAACGGCAAAACTATGGTAAGTTTACATCAACAGGAGTATATTTAGCTTTATAAAATATTACGGATAGATTTGTTTAAAACTTTATTGAATGGACTGTGGGGCAGGTCTGAACTTTCAATGTGAGACATGCAAATTAGTCGAGTCACCAGGTTCAGTGACATTCAAGCCATGAGCTGCATAGCCCAAAATACCAAAGCTTTGAGACTACATCATGCATTACCACAAAGTTTCACCTTTTTAACTGATTAAGGTATCATTTTACATGTTTATGAATCATATCACTTCTGAAAGAAATTTTTTACTCTAAGGAATTCACATCATTATTCTTTGTTACTGCCTAGATATAAATATTTTTTGTGGAATTTTGGGCAAGCTTCTCGCAGCCTGAACTCAAAACCCTGAAGCTACGTAACACCACGGGTATAGAAGTAAGAAAAAACTGTAGTCATGTTAAAAAATGTTACCATGCAACAACATGCAACTGCAACACTTCCAACCATCACGATCATGGTCGCCCTATGGGAAGGGGATCTTTTTCTTTGGCTTACGTACTTGTTCGTCCTACCAATTGGACTGCCCGGACTCCTTTCCTGAATAATGCCACTAAAGAAAAGACAGACGTTAGTGTGGGCGGGAGAGAAAAGGATTCATGCACTCCATCTGCCCACCGCAAATAATACATCCGAGGTGAGAAGAAAAACAACAGCAACAGAGTTGAAACAAAAGTACATTTATGTGACTCGTACCTTGAGGGTCCCCTCTGCCTCCTTCACTTTTGAAATCTACATGACCATTTGAGAAAGTACAGTTATTGAGAAACTTTACCAGTTATGGTCCTCTTTGCAAAATATATAAAAAGTGAAAAGGAATACATTATCATCCTCATTCTCAAGCATGAGGCTCAGTTCCAGATTGACTATGCCTGATTTTTATGTTTCTTCATAAATTTTATATCTCCTCTGTATAAGACATCAGAATAATTAAAATATTACCTTGTGCTGTATGAGAAGTGTTAGGTAGGTAGTCATGTTTAGATTACAAAGTTAAACCACACAACATTCTTTAACATGAGAGGATATGATAGCACCATTTCATTAAATGATGCCCTTATGCAATAGTCAGCAGTTTTCCTGACAACATTCTGAAATTGCTTTTCTTTAGCTGTCTGTCATAATGGACAATGTTACCTCTCATTCTGATATCATATGAACCACATTCTGATACAGTACACATAATAAAGTTTATAGCAATTACATTATATATAACACTGCAATTTTAAATTCATGGAAAGATAAATCATTTCTGCAACCACACAGAAGCTACCTGATTACTCATCATCTGGTATTAAGGTGTGCATATCAACTTCTGTATGTAATGTGTGATTGCACTAAATATGAAACAATATCTATTCTTGAATATTCTACTGTATGTATGTGTATCCCTCAAAATCTTGTATGGCAGTATATTGTAAGTTCACAAAAACAAACCACCTAAGGGGACAAGTTATGATGTGCTGCACACCTGCATAAAAACAGATGTGAACACATCATTCATTTAAATATACAAGAATAATATTTTTAATACTATTCATGTTCTTAATTTATGCATCCAACTATCCATTCCTTGATTAAATACAATGTAACAAAAAGTGATTCTCTGAGGCAGAAGGGAAGGTACAGAACCTCAATAAACCACCTGCCCCTCCCACAATGTAACACTAGGATCACCACACACCCACATTCCACAAAAACATTTTACCAGTGCCCACAGATTAATGATCAGATTCTTAGTCTCATCTAAATCACTTAGCAAAAGAACACTAAACTTGTTTTTACCAAAATTCAAGTGTCATACAGGCTACATGGTTTTCTGAGTAAACAGCGACTACAGTATACTACACTGCTGTAAATAAAAATATTTGATCAGTTTTACAGAAACCTTTTGGGCAACATACGTTATGGAACAAGAACATTTTAATTTCAATTCACTGCATTCTAACTGATATATGGGAATATGAGTAGTATCTACAGACAGCTTCAATGGCAAACATTAGAATCAATATCAGTTACCATTCCAAACCAGTTTTAAGTTTTCACATATGCTGCTAAGATATAGAGCACAGCTCTCAGTACCTAGTAAGGATGTGATTTTGAGAAGAGGAAACTCAAGTACAATCTCCCTGCTTCCTTTATAGACATACTTGAGTTACACGGTAACTTGTAACACAGTTATTGGGTGGTGTTTACATTGCATTAAATCTCAGGGCAAATAGGAGGTTCCAAGCCCCCAAACTTCGGCCTCTTTTAGTCACCTTTTCCAACACACACTGTAGTATTCTTTCTACTTTGTTCCTTGAGACAAAGCTAGAAAAGACAGGAATGTGGCTGAAAATTTTGTTCTTGTACATAATACCACTTTCAGTTAGATAGTGAGGACAATCTTTAGCAATGACTATATAGTACTTAAAACAAAAAATTAAAGGCATTTTCTACCTAGAAAGTCAATACTCATGTTGTATAGAAGTACAAGAAACAGTCTAAAGCATATATCATCACATCCATTCAATAATATACTCCATGTTGTACAGTACAGTATAATATTTTAGTTTCACCACATTCACTTCTTATACTTTTTTAGAATGAAATCATATTCTTGCAATCAAATCTGTGATATTTAATTCTGGAAGATCAGTCAACACAAAGATGCAACTAATGCTAAGAAAACATTATACTTGTAAAAACATATTTCATAAGGAAAGCTCTATGAATATTGAGCATCTGGCTCATTCTTACTGATCCATTCAGATTTAAAGTATTAGTATAAGAATTTGGGTTACAGGGAACCATTAGCATTTTTATACTACTTGTCAATCTTATTGATCCATTCATATTTAAAGTATTAGTATAAGAATTTGGGTTACAGGGAACCATTAGCATTTTTATACTACTTGTCAAAGCATTTAATTCTAGAGGATAAACATAAATGAGGCTTGAGTAACACAATGTTTTTGACTCACATTGTTATCATCACCTACAGGTTTAGGTATAACAATGAAAACAACCCTAATGCAAGGGCAGTCACACGTCAGAATAATATTCATCATGCTCTACTGACTTCCATAAGAAGTCTTACCTCCTCTTTCAAAACCGCTATGCAGTACAAATAAGTCTGCACAATAAGACCCCATACTGTACTGTCACTGTCATCCTCAATGCCTGAGTTCTACAGGGCTTTCACAACTTGGCCACTGAACAACTGAATTAATAGTTTCTCAGTTACATGATTCAATAAGCGAGTCTCAAGAGAGTTCCACATTCTGGATGTTTCATACTGATCAAATCTAAACGCTTGTCAGAAGTTACATAATAAACATTACATATATATATATATATATATATATATATATATATATATATATATATATTTATGTATATATCACAAAGCATATATTTTACCTTTTCAGTACTAGCTTTCAAATTGTGATTCACATCACATATTTTACCTTTTCAGTACTAGTTTTCAAATTGTGATTTTCATTAAAAACTGCATTGGATTAATCCTGTAAGTTTCTTTTAGGTACCTGTATTGTACACAGAAATTTAGAATCTGAGAGAGATCCTGTGAGCACAAGTAAACCTGTTTGAAGAAACCTTTCACGTAGGGTGTGGATGAAGCTGGTTGGCCAGGTTGGGGAGAGCAGTGGAATGTGTGAAGTGGATAGGAAGGAAGTGAGGATACCTATAGCGAATGCAAGGAGAAGACTGTGAAGGGATGGGGAAAAACTATGACGAAGAGGGTAGTATCTAGGAGGAAGAAGGCATCCAAGATAAAAATATGCAGAAAATGAGGGGGTAAAATGGAGTGAGATAGACATTTATCTAGATGATTAAGATAATATGTGAGGGAAGATATGTGCAGATACTGCATAGAGATAGAAAGGGGTGAGGATGATAACATAGTTGAGTATGAGTGTGAAACTGACAAGGGTAACAGGCAGCAGAAAAAAAATAAAAATAATGATGAAACTGCTGAGGGGATAGGCTATAAGAGCAATGGGATAAATGTTGATACAGGAAGATGATGGATGCTAGGAGAGATCTAGACATACAAATAAATGTGGGACTAAAGGGAGTTGTAGCTATACAGGGAGAGATGGAATATAAAATGGATCTGCAGCAAGATATATAAGTATTGTGACACAATAGAAAGGATGTGAGACTGGAGATGTGAGAGTATGGTGAAGTGATATGGGGGTAAGAGGAGGAGATGTGGGGGTATCTAAAGATGTGAAAGTATGTGGAGACAGAAGTGGCAGTAGAGAATGGAGATATAGGGGCATGAAGAGGAGATGTGGGGTTATGGGGAGGATGGCAAGAGCATGGAGAGGAGACAAGGGGGTTTGGGGAGGAAATGTGGGGGTAAGGGGAGGAAACATGGGAGTACAAGGAAGGGACATAGAGGTACAGGTGAGGGAAAGGAGGGGAGATGTGGGAGTAAAGGAAGATATGTGGGGGGCAGGGGCAAAAAGTCCTTAAATCACAATAACAACTTCCCCCAAAGCAAGATCGGTACTCCTCCATAATTCTGACCAAGGTAAACCATGCATGAGCAAGCAAAAAATAAATAAACAAATACATAATGAAAGATGTGATTTCTGTCGTGCAAAAGTTGGGGCAGAAGTTAGGAGGTGGGGTCTGAATATTTTTTTCCAGATCAAAGAACCGAAACTGAAAAAACTTCTCTGAACTAAAAAATGTGAGACCTTTATATTTCTATTAGTTTCACCCATGTAAACAAAGTATTTTGAATTTTCTGATTAAGTGGTGAAGGAGTAAATTTGTACAGTATATACCTAAGGTAGGACCTCCAAAGGGAGGGTCAATACTGGGCAGAGGTTATGCAAGAATTCTATGCCCTCTTCAGATTTCTTTCAATGCTTAACAGCAGCAAAATTATGCTAAGCTGAGCAACAAATCTTCTGAGGTATGATCAGCAAAGAATTCTGCTTCACAGTCTCAAGTCATGGGTCTGTCTAACTGTGCGACGGGCAGGTGTGAGATAAAATACAGGATACTAACCATTTCCGAAATATTTAGTTAAGATGTCAAGCTCATTCTCTTACTGAGTGAGAGGTGAGTTATTAACCAGGATTCAGCCAAGCTCATTCTCCTACTGAGCATGAAGAGGGTAAGTTTACACCAGATATTAACCACAAAAGAATACTGACAAGGCTCATTCCCCTATGGCTGCATGACAATGCAGCTCAGGTGAACATGCAGCTGGTTTTGTGGTGGTGGTGAGGAGGGTGGTGGCAGGGGGTGGGGGTATGGACTGTGAATTGAGAGAAACTATGTTGCTGCAAGAGCCAAAAAGGCAATTTCAAGTGTTGGAAGGAGGAAAACTAAATTTTTCCATAATCACTAGTCAAATATTCACACACTGCAAATTTCAACATTTAATTTTTATACTTTTCTCTTGTACAACTAAGATTATTTAAACTGGGGAACGACAACTGCAGGAGAACTAGGGAAGTAGTGACGATACCATGGGGTAACAAACATGAATGAATAACATACACATGGCCATTACATCTCAAATCTCATTGACAGGATAGTGAACTTGGTTAAATATTTGGAAACCTAACTAGGGTTGCAGCAAAATTTGTTACATAACAAAAAACTTAGTCCTAGAAGGGTAGGAAACCAAAACTGTTAAAAACTCAAATATCGTCAGGCGGATGTGCGGATTCTGTTTTTTAACTTTGGGGTTAGTTAGGTAGGGTAAAAAACCATCCTACCCTCGCTGCCCGGGTCCGATTCCACCACCATGGGCATAAAACTCTTCATGAAACCGCTCGCCTGAAGCAAATTTCCAATGTCTGAAAAACGGACAACCGTGACACCAACAATTTTCAATGGCGGATTGGGGCAACGGTGGGAGACGAAGCACTGGTAAGGGATGTGGTGACTGGCTGCATGATACAGTATGTGAATGCTTGCAGACATGTGAATAGAATGTACTATACTGAGTAAAGACAGATGGAAAAATCACAAATTTTCCAAGAGGTGAGACGAAAGATGGCATGTGAATATGATGTTTCCTAGCTATTTTTCTAATCTCCTTCTGGCTACTATTAACTCAAGGTGCCATTCAAAGCAGAAATATTTAAATAATATTTATGGAGCTGTACTACAATCAAAAGTTATGTTAGATATCAACTCTCATTGGATTTTTACACAATACTTTATACGCTAGTCAATATTTTCTAACTGATGTCTTGGCTTCAGAGTACAGCATGGTACAGTAATGTTATTCAGCAATCTACATCACTGGTATTTTTTTTATTATTGATGTCTGAACATGGCCTCAATTATTAATCAGCCACTAAGTCAAGGAAATTAATTGCACTGGGGAGGAGGAGGAGGAGGTTAAGCATACACTATACTGTATCAGCTTAGGTTACAAAATTTGTATAAAAGGAAAAGGAAGACTTTTAAATGTACTTATAAAGTAATAACTAGTAAGAAGTGTGAGAAAAGCAGGGGCAAGGAAAACTGAAGGTTAATACAAAAGGATTTAAAAGAAACCATTTTTTTTTTTTTTTATAAAACACAGTAATATCTCCCACACATAAACTGAGAAAAATACCCCAACTCCTTCTATTTCAGCTCACTATAAAATTGAGAAAGGGGAATTCTTCCTATTCAATGACTCAAGAGGGTAGTAGACAAATTCACTCTCCAGTGCATGATATCAGCCTGTTCACTGGAAATACAGTAGTACTTCTGTTAAACTCATTTTTAGTAGTTACTCTATTATGTTTGGTGTAAGATTTAATGTGGAAAATAGCTGGAAAAAAACTAGATAAAAAAGTATAATGATTCCTTGGCCATTGTGCACTTGGTTATAGAATTTATTGCTATCACTGCAAGATGAAAATCTGCACTCCTACTGGTATCACACATTTTCGACAAAAGCCATTGTTATTGTGCATCTAAGCTGGTTTCTGCTGACATTGATGGTGCATTGTCTGTGGTTATTTATGGTTTTCAGGGATTCGGAGATGAAGCCCTACCTGAGGAATTAATCCCAGGGGATGGAGACCACTATCTCTCCATCCCCAAGTCTCTGAACCCCTTTCCTTAACCCCATCTGAGGTTTCTCTATGGTATGTGTTTCTTATTGTGCCCTTTTCATCACTTTCTATTAACCTAACCTTGCCTATGTGTGTTTCTGATACTTACCATAACAGCATTTATGTATTTAGCATGTATAAATTGCTGTTAAAAGGAAAATTTGGGTTGACAAGTGGGGTGCCTGGTACTAATTAGGATAAATCCCAGTTTCGTCCTTTCATTATCGCGCAATTTCATTATCATGCACTATATACCAATTATGCATGATAACCAGGGGACCACTGTACAATTAGGAAGGGCCAACTATTCTGGTATAGATCAAAACACTTTCTCACTACTGAATACACTTCAGTGCTCAATAAGACCTCTCTGTTTTGGGGAAGTTGATGCCAAACTATATCCAACATTATCAATGCTTGTCTCAGCCTTAAAACTACACTAATCACTGTGAAATTTTACATTGTGGCTGCATCTGGAAGTCCATGCTTCAGTGATTAAACAGCCTGTTCATTTTATCACTCACCTACAGACAACATGGCAGACCACAGGTATATTCCTATATATGGAAGGAAAAATCTATAGCTCACTTTTTTATTTAAAGTCGGTACCAGCTAATACTTCCTGACCTTAGGCTGCAAGTAAAACTCAAAGAAAATATTAGCCTAGGTCCAGAGGCTTTGGTCAATTAAACTTCTAGTGAAAATGGGAAATGAAATTTATGAAAGTCACCCATTTGTGAGCACTGTGAATTTTGGATGCTAAAGTAGAACTGTTAGATACACTATACAAATGAACTCAATACAGTAATTCTGAAGCAGAAATTGTACAGCATGGCTTCCTGAAGTCTGGCCATACCCATAGTGCTCTGCTGTCAGTTCCAATGAATAAAAACTTCTTGAATTGGACACAAGGAATAAGGAACTAAGGCAGATACAAGAGCTGGAATGCACAAAGTTTGGGGCAGAATGATCACTACCACTCTTCCTCACAAAACCAGAAGAAACTTGTATGGTTGGATCAATCTCGACTTTTGTAAAAAAAAAAAAGACTCTGGTTCCCATGGTCAGCACTTTGTAAAGAAGAGTGTCTTGATGGCCAATGAATGATGAGGTTGAAGGCCTTTGCAAGTGGCCAGTGAGGAGGAAGAGGATGCAAGCTGACTCCAATATTAAAGAGCTCATTTCTCAACAGGAAAGAAATCCTTTCTGGGATGTTACTGACAAACCTTTGCTCAAAAGGGCTCTTAAGGGTGGAAAAGTATGGGCAGGAAGCCCAGATGAAGATGCATGAAGAAAAAGAGCCTAGCCAGATAGTCTCCCAAAGATAGCTTTTGTTAGGATCAGGTAATCCCTGGCTCAGAAAAACTGACTAAACATTTTATGGCAAGACTCATACTGAACTGTAATGGCGGGGCACATTTCCTCCTGTGTGGGATCAACAAGCATCAAATAGAAACTTCATGTGTGTAAGGCTAGTGACATCATTAGCATTCCAGCTAAGGGTGCTCTGAAGTTCCTAGGGACGGGCTCCATTTGACTGACAATGTGTTTGTTCAAGAATGTGTGTCTGCCCCAACATTCTCCTTGCCTGGGAGTTATGCTGCCCATAAATGGAAATAATAACCTCTCAGTTCCCTTAAGAATTATTTAAATAAAATTTTTGAATGCAACAATAGAAAGAAGCAAAGGCTAAGTCTCAAAGCTTGTCTGTTACAATGGAGGTTGATAGGCCATAATTATGATCCAGTAATTTCAAGATGCTTGGACAAATTTCATTAATATGAATGGCACTCACAGGCAGTGGGAAAGACATATCAATTATGACAAAACCAGCAATAACTATGAACATGAGAGATCGATATCACCACTTAAATTCTGAAACAGAAAGATGGATGGAAAGACGTGAAAGTGATGCCCGATGAGTACTGCATGCCTGCCGTTATTTACACCACCATTTAACTAAATTCTTTAGCTGCAAAACTGCATTCATTGGCATATAGCTTAAAAAAAGGCAAGAGCAATGGGAAACTTTCATGTAATGAAGTGTTATCTCATTCATCAATAAGTCCTGACATTCACATAGTTGAAGTGAACTGTAAGTGCACCTGTCATCCATGTATTACCTCCAAAACAGCATCAAAAGGTCACTAAGGACAAAGATTTGGAGGCAATGACAACCCCATCACACATCATAACTGCTGGCTGAATGTACTACAAAATACGTAAGTTCTTCCACAGGTGTAAATCACCACCTATAATGACCCCTTGCTTTACATGGCTAATATATCCATGTGTTCTGCATATTAACCTTGCAGCTTTAGAATTACTGTAATGTTTTACTGCTGCAATTAAAACTACAGTACTGTTTTTATACCCTAACTTTCTTTAAAAAAAAAAAAAAAAAACGTTTACCTAGTAGAATATTAACCCACCCAGGCCCGACCGTTTTTTTACCCAGCCTACCCCCGGATCCCGACCGATTTTCGACTTTTTGTTTTTTGGCTCAAACCTTCGTAATTGGTGAGAAACGTCGAAAATTCATAGAGAAATTGCCCTCCTGAGCTTAAAAATGTTGATACAGGTGTCATTCAACCTTACATTTTCCTTCTTTTTCAGGGTACCTGGCTAATGAAAACGAACTATGGAAGGGTTAACTAATTCAAGCCACTTTAAATTACGTATTTATTTATTTATTTGGTATGAATTTATGTATAGTACAAGTCTATATTTGTTATCACACAATAATATAGGCGATAAAAGCATTGTTCACTCACCCAAAACCCCAGTATATGACACCTTCCTTTACTACATTACCACATCATCACTTCTGTTTGTTTCTACCTCTAGCTTCTTTGTTTCTTTGTCCTCCACCTCAGGAATCACTTTCACCATGAATTTCGTCATTGGAGAGACTGCGGGGCAACATACCTTTACTGGCCAGGTTACTGCTAACAGGTGAACTGCCCAGTGTGGGGGGAGGGGGGAGGGGGGGTTAGGTGGGGCCAGGTAGTATCCCCGCTTGACAGCAGGTAGAGGAAGGTCTCCCACATATGCCTACCAAAAATCACCCACGAATGTTGAAAAATGTGCACACAATGGGCCTTGCCATTGAGTGACATATGATGCACGTTGGTGGATCTGTCTGTGGAAAAAAGTAGTGACGTGCATCGTACGTCGGTGGGACTCGGCGGGTTAATGATATGGCCATGACACAATGATATTTAAGAGATCTGAAGCAACATATAAGAGATATTTACCTTGACAGACAGCAACTAAAAGCATGAGGAGCAGCGGCCTCGAACCTCACTCCAACAAACACTTTCAGCAGTAAGGAACAAAACAAGGCACTGACAGAGAGGGTTATGTGAGAAGGCAGGGTCCTAAGTGGTTGAGGTGGCAGTAGGTACATGGTTGAGAAAAGAAAATTGACATTACAGATCAGCTGAAGGGCAGTGGAAGTGGTTACACCTTCACTGGTGGCCTGAAATGTCATTCAGTTTTTTTTTTCCTGATATCAGTGCATTCATACGACAAACTTTTACTGTGCATTACACACATGGGTCGTGCTTAAGGTTACCATGTAAAGAATGGCTGCACAATCCAAGAATGTGTAGAGCAAGGGGTTAATTTAATTCAAGTGATAGAAATTATCAATGAAGTGTGGGGGAGAGAGAGAGAGAGAGAGAGAGAGAGAATTAGAGAGAGAATTGATGTCATGGACTTCAAGGTTTGTGTTCACAGATACTAAATTGACCAAGAATGGGTTCAAGTCATATGTTTCTCACTTCAATCTCCTGAGAATATGAATCAGAACGAATGGTGAAGATCTACAGTTCCTTTTTTTTTTTTTTAAGACATTACCATGGGTTCTTTATACCAAATATTGAGGAAATGGTAGTTAAGTGGTAGATGAATGGACTGTTGACCATAAGTTGTGATAGTGATTTCCTGCTGCAGGAAAGGACAGTACCTGTATGAGGATTTTTATTTTCATTAATGTTCTAAACTAACGTCCATGAGACCCATCAGCCGTCACAAATACACCCAGGCTAATGCCATCCCACCAGCCCTGAATGAGACTGTTCTAGGATGCTTCAGCACAGCATAGAGAGCATGGTATCAGTGCCCACAAGTGGCATATGTGGGTGTATGCATTGTAGAAGGATGTCTGACCCTTTTGAAAATAATTATCTAGACTATTCCCGGGGAAAAAAAAAAAGGGGGAAGAGGGGATTGTTATGATCAATGTCTTAAAATGGATGCATCTACTACCCAAGTAGACTCAGTGAATACGATAATTCTTCACTCCTCAATAAAATGCAAGCTATCTAGAACATCTCCCTACTAAAGTTATAGTGATTCAGAGCTTGAGCAAAAGACATGGATAGGAGTTGCAAAGGACAGTAAAAAGATAGTAACTGAAATGTAGATGAATAATTAATAAATTTAAAGCAAAATGGAGTGAAGTGAATACGTGGAACAAATCATGGCTGGAAATAGAGTATGTACTGAAAAGGTAGAAAGATAATACGAAATACAACCAAGAAAAATAATGGGAGCTAAAACACATCCACTAAAGCAAAAATTTTGAATGCCATTTCAATTTCTTAGTAAGCCCAACCAAACTAATAACACAAATGGGCAGATTTAAAGGAGGTAAGCAAAACTTTCAACTCAAGATCTCAGTCACAGCAAAATAAAACATAAATACTGTACCTGGTTACAGTTTTAGCCACTTCATTCCAATGACAGATTCTTCATTATACTCTTGCCACCTTCAGATATTTCTGTTTAGCTTAAGAAAGATTTTTCAAACATGAGGAGTTACACACAGCCTTCAATAACCCTTTCACTGACTGAGGTCTTTCTGAAGCTAAGTAAAACTCTGGTGGTAGCAAAATTAAAATAAAAAAAATGTCATTGGACCAAAATGGCTAAGAATAATGCTTCTGTTGCACACAAGTTTTAAATACAGTACAGTACAGGTACTCCCTCTTGACTGATGGCAGCTGTGATACCTCTGTTTCAATATGTGTGTTGCAGTTTCATGTTAACAAGCTAGTGGAGATGTAAATGGCACTAATTTAGTTGATGCATTGACAAAAATGAGAGATTAATTTTGATACAATCATTGCAAACAGCTTTTAGATGACTCACTGGCTCATTATGTGCTAAACAGGTAGTGGTTAAGACTGGCACTCACTCAAATGGTTATTTGTTAAGAACATCTTCCCTATTAGCTTTTATAAGTATCATTTCAATATCTGCCAAGGTAACAGTTACTTATACAATGGCAAATTACTCATTTAACTGGCAATATTTAAGTACTGCACACAAAACATTTTATTCACTCTGCACACTCTGCTAGCTAATGAGATTACTACCATATTTATCATAAAATAACAAAGAGGTGCATCAGTCTAGTATTCTAAGAAGGATGCATATCAAACAACAATACTGTACTGTAGTTTCAAGTATCTCCTCTATATTTTTTTTCCCATGCTTCATTTTTTTTCTCTCTAACTACAGAATTTAGTGCTTTTCCAGATACTCTTGAAATTTTCCTGGTGAACAGCTAAATGGATTGGGTTGTACTCTCTCTCTCTCTCTATACAGGTACAATATATACACATACATATACATATACATACATATATATATATATATATATACAGAGATATCCCGATTATCCGGGATATATGGTGCGAAGGGGTGACTGAATAATCCGAAATCACGATTAATCCGGCAGAAACAAAAAACAAGTACTACTTAGACTGATTTATTTAATGGAAAATGTACACTTAATGTAGCAGAAAGACCTTACCAAATCTTTGCATATGCATCCTGCTTGTTTCTGTATTTTTCCAGTTTCAGTTTGGTAAATTTCTTTATCTTGCTGAAAAATTTCCTCTCTGTTATTATCGTCATGTTCCTGAAGCTGTACAGTCGCGTTCCTGAGTCCTGATACGCATGTAGTTGTCTTGTCTGATGTTGTGTCCACCGTTGGTAGGATGTTGAACTATTTCACTTGCTAACCGACCAAATTATGTTCAGTGTATCAAGCAGTAAGCACAAAAGTTCCATATTCCAAAAGCAGTGAGCACTGCAATAGACAACAAAAACACCTGTGTATCGGGACTCATGAACGCAACTGTACCTACGATTGTTTCCAGCACAGTGGAAGAAACTCAACATATTCAAGTGTGGATTTTGTTTCCCAACTTCCAAACTGGAGATTAAGTTAGGTTAAATTATTAGGTGCAGTTAAGCTTAAGTTAGGCCAGGTTTGGTTAAACAATTAGATCAGAACAGTACCTTCCGCCATTACGTTAACTAACAACGAGAGTTGCACACCAGCAGAATAGCTAAAAACAACGGGGAAACAGATTTAACAAGAAATGTTTATTTGCCAACCCATAAACA
>JAGKTI010007769.1:5582-16987 GCA_018397915.1 Birgus latro | reverse complement strand
CTACTTACTGACTTTTAGCCTCATTGTGAAGCTATTCTATTCTGAACTCGTGGAGCTAAAAGGTTTGGAATAGGAGTTTTCCTTAAGTCTGGGGTAAGGGAGGGATGTGGAGGGGGAGGGGGGCTGGTAGTTTAGTCTTTCCAAGGGGAGGGGTTGGAAGGAGGAATGGAGAGACACCCCTCCCCGTTTCTACTGACTGGGGTAGGAGTAGTAAGGGGTAAACCCTGCCCAGAGACTTTCACTTCTGGGTGTACATGGCGGGTTAATGCAACAGCCTATATAGAGCAGTAATTGGTTCAGATAATGGAACATGTGTCATTGATTCATCCAAGATTTCATAAAATGGCACGTAGGACGACAGGTCAGATGCATGAATTCAGGCTACCAGCAAACATGACTCAAGACACTCAAAAGATAAGTCTTCATGGCAGAATTGTCAGGAAGAAGTAGGCAGGAATGTCTGTTGCTGCCATAGCAGAGGAAGGGGTGTCCCAGACAACAGCAAAAAGTTGTGAAGGAGGTGGCAAGCAGAAGGCGATCTATGCGATCATCCTAGGAGTTGGGGGCCGAGAAAAACTACGCCTGATGACGACTGCAGTATAATTGAGCAGGCAGCAAGGACACCCATTGCCAGGGCTGTGCAAAACTGGAATTAACTCCAGGTACCAGTGTCAAGCCAGATGATTCGCCAGCAACTTCATGAAGACAGTATTCATCACAGAATTCCTATTAAAAAAAAAGAGATTCTAACTGAGAGGCATCGGAACAACCAGCTTTTGTTCGCACAACAGCACATGAATGTGGGCCTTGATTTCTGGGGACAATTGATATTCTTCCATGAGAAATAGTTTTCCTCCACTACATATGGACGCCCTCACTGTTGGCGACGAGATGGAACTAGATACAGCAGCAAAAACATCTGTGAAGTAGCAAGGAGTGGCCATGTTACGCGCAACGTGTGGGACTGAGTCCATTTATATGGGGTGGGTGAAGTGGTTGATACTGATGGGCGATTGACTGCAGAAAAATATATTGACATATTATAGGAGGTAATGGTCCCTACCGTTTGTGCTATGGCTACCCCCTGCCTGAAAGGATTCTTTTTCATGCAAGTTGTAATAATGTTAAAGACTGTCAATTTTATTTCAATATCCATGTGATATGGTTAATTGTTATTTGAACCTATCATGTGTTAGAAGTATAGTGCACATTGTCAAGACATCTATTAACTATGTACTTCACATACTGAGCCTTGTCTATATAAGGGACCATCATTGTTTATGTTTATTTTATTTTAATTCTTAGGGCAACTTCCTTGTTCACACTGCAAGAATCGTAAGTCGATGGTTCAGGGACCAGCCAGACATAGATCTGCTGCCGTGGCCAGCTAAAGCAGCGAATTTAAATCCAGTAGAGAACTGTTGGGGGATGATAATCAATACTTGGCAACAGGGACGCGAAAAGACACCCCACACACTTGTGCAGCACATTATGCATGAGTGAGAGCAACTTCAGGGATGACAAGATGATATCTACAACACTGTTGCCTCAATACTAGCTAGACTACAGGAGGTTACTGACAACGATGGTGGATGGACTTACAGGTATTTATTAATTCTATTCTGACATCTGTGTCTCACCTACAAAAGATAATGAAATAAAGTGTCATCTTACATAATTATTACATGTTTATAATTGACAATGTTCAGCAGAATCGGTCACAATAGCCAATGTCTGACAAAGTGTCATGTAAAATACTTATATATATCGTGTTTGAGCAGAATCCTGCATAGATGGAGTTTCACAATAGCCTCTTGCTAATAAAGTGTCATCTACCACAATTATTCCCCCCTGCTTCCTTGCTCGTTGTTGTCGTGTGGGGACTTTGGAGACGTTGACTGGGACTTGATGTGTAGGGGAGCTATAGCAGGGTACCTTAATGAATTCTAAAGTGTGTGGGGGTTTGGTTGCTAGGTGGTTGTCACACTTACGTCTCCATTCAGCTCTACCCTCTCCCCTCTCGTTGAATCCCTGTCGCTGTCTCAACTAATTTTGCTTCTTCTTTCCTTTTCTTCTATCCTCTCTATTCTATCTTTGGCATTAAATTGAGTGGAAATTTCCACGTTCATCATAATTCTCATCTGTGAGGACAAGGGTGTGCCCGTGAGGTATTGGTCTGGCTAAATGTAGGGATCATGGTTGTTCGGCACCACCCCAGTATGTGGACCTTTGCAGAAGTAGACCTCTGCAGGGGTGGAACTGCTGCTAAGCGGCAGCTTTCTGATCCGGGGGTGCTGTTGCTTGGCGATAGGACTCTCAGCCAATAGCCGGTGGCCCAACATTGTGCAGGGAGACTTGGTTCTCCAACACGGTGTTGCTATCCCTTATAGGTTAGGGTAGGGAGTCCATTCTATTAGCTTGATCCCTACTTGGGTCATTGGCCGGGCCCCTAGACTCCATGTTCCGCCCAAATAATCCTTTCTTTTTCAAAAGTCACAATGAGCCTTTTCTCTTCCTCATTAAATATGGATATTATTATGGGTTCCCCCTCCCCTGGTTCTGGCGATTTTTTTTATCCCAACAACGACCCAAACTTCTCTTCCTGAACTTTCTCTTGGTCAGGCGGATCCCCCTTCCCCTAGTTTTCCGCCCCTTTCCTCCTCTTCCTTTCTTCTCTGATTCCATCTTCTTCCTCCTCTCCTCATATAGTTACATCACCTTCTACTTTACCCCAACCTGCCTCTCTCCCTGACGTCCACAAATCTTCAGCTACCACTTCCTTGCCCTCCCTCATCGTCACCCTAAAACCTTTCCAGGTTCCAGATGGCATCACAAGGTCTTCAACCCCATCTACCAACACATCTCTAGCCTCCTCTACTTCATTTGCAACCTAGTCTCCACTCCCTTCCTGTACTTTTCTTTGCTACGTTATTTCTTCGTCTGCTTCTACGTCCCCTCTCCTCTTCTCCCGCCCTCGTCCTTCTATCCTATCTACTTCTCCCGTTCTTTCTTCCTCACTGTTTGACCCTGGAACTTGGACTAAGTTCTTCAATATCCAGGCTGGCTATCCTCTCTCTTCTGATGACCTCCTCTTTCAATTACTGCTCATCCGTCAGGATGGTCCCAATGTTCTCTTCCACTCCCTATTTGATGACTCACACCTAGTTACCGATCATTCTGGACAACAAGCCGGTGCTATGTCTAAACCTGTCAACCCATCGGGAGTCCCTATCCCTATTCAACGTGATAGGCTCCATAACACATGTACTAGCACGGTTGTCTTACCAACTTCCCTTAAACTAGGAACAGGTCTCTCCTAGAGTGTTTCCCCATTTTTTTTGACATACTCAATGAACAGGGTTGTCCAGTCCAGACTGTGACATGCTATACTGTCCCTCTGCGAGGTAACCATCGACGTTCTGTCAGTGTTGCTAAGATTAGCTTTGACTCTTGCACCCTCCCAAACACCGTCAAAACTGGAGGTACACGACTTCTAATGAGTGAGTTTATCCCCTTCCCCCGTCAATGTACTGCCTGTTGGCGATGTGGTCATCCTGCAAATTATTGCCATTCCTCCTAACGCTGTCCTGCCTGCACCTAACCTGGTCACTCTCAACCTGACTGCCCTGCTGTTGTCCATTGCTCCCCAAATTGTGGTGAAGCACATGCTGCCTTTCACTGACACTGCCCGACCTTTATGTTTGAATCAGAAGTTGCTCGAGTTCGCTACTTTGATGGGCTTTCTCTTCATAAGGCACATATTTGTGTTCGTCAACGAGGTTTTCAGAGTACCTCCTCCTACACCAGCAGTCTATATTTCTCTCTTTCACAGCCTTCTTCCTCGGTTCCGTCTTTATCTATTTCCCCTTCTGTTCCTATTGTTACATCGATTCTAACACATATTATTTCTTCTTCCCCTTCTGCACCTCTTTCTGTATCAGTTGTCCCCTCTTCTCTTCCCACTTCTCATCTTTCCACCTCTCACTCTGTCCAAACCCCTGTGACCCCTCTTCCCTTCCCTCCAATACTCCTATTTCCACCTTTCTCTCCTCTCTACCTAAACCCCCCTCTAGTTCAGTCCTCTCCTTGCAGACTACTTTTGTTCCTCTCTCTAATTCTTTCTCTGTTTTAGATTCCTCTACCCCTGCTTCCCCTCTATCCCCTTCCTTACCTGTCTCCTCTCCTCGTCCTTCTGCCCATTCCCAACCTTGCCCCTCCTCTCACTCCTCCAGTTCTGTTTCTCATACCAGCCGTTTGGCGCCTCTGGCCCAACATAACATTCGACCCCTATCCTCCTCTAGTGGTAAATGCAGACTACTCATTGCATCGGACTCTAAGACCTCTTATGCCCATTCTCCTACATTTCCAGCTCGTAAAGTCCATGCGACGAGTACCCGCCCCTCCAAACTTATACACTCTGCCTTGTCGAAATCCACATCTCAGCAGTCTCCTTAGTCACGTTCCCGGACCGCTCCACTGCCTGCTACTTGTGAGACGAAACCCTCTGGCGATAACAACAGTGAATCCATCTCCAAGATTGTGGATTATATTTTAACTTCCACGCCAGATTCAGTAGACAATGCAGTACCCTCTCCTTCTACCCTATCAGTTGAAGTTCATCCTGTGTCTCCTGACCTCCCTTCCACTCCTCTCCCTCCTTCATCTCCCCTTCTTTCACCTTCTGTCCACTCCTCCTCTTTGCTCCCCTCCTTTTCCACTTCCTCCAGTACTGCTTCCCCTTTATCTCTCCCCATGCCTTCAGGCTATGGTGACCGTCCTGCCCATCCATCAATTCCACCATCTGCCCCTATTCGTACCATCGTAACGACTCGGTAATATACATATGATACTATTCCGTATAATATTTTACTTCCTGTGTAAGGAAGGAAGGGGATGGAGAGAGGAAGCAGGGGTAGAGGAATCTAAAATAGAGAGTGGATGAGGAATCTGGAAGAAATTTGAGAGTAAAGTGGAGGGAATGTTAGAAAATGTTCTGGAAAGAGGTAAAGAGAGTTAGACATGGTGCCAACGAAGTTAGTTGGGGTGTGAAAGATAAAAATGGTAGACTACTAATGGAGATGGGAGAAAAAGTGAACAGATGGAGAGAACACTTTAATGAATTGTTGAACATAGAAAATGAAAGTAATGCAAGTATAAGTGGCTGGGGAATGGCTGGGAGAAGGAGGGACGTGAGAAGAGAGAAAGAAATCAGTAGGGTGGAAGTGGTGGAAGCAATGAAGAAAGTCAAAATGGAGAAAGCCCAAGGAATTGAGGGAGTGTGTGGTGAAATGCTGAAGTATGGGAGAGAGATAGTAGTAGAATGGATGTGGAAGGTGTGCAGATTGGCCTGGGAGGAAGGTAAAGTTCCGGAGGATTGGAAGTTAGGTATAATTATTCCCCTGTACAAGGGAAAAGGGGAAAAAGAAGTGTGTGGTAATCATAGGGGCATTTGCCTTGTTGGTGTAATAGGAAAAGTATATGGTAGGATACTTATTGACAGAGTTAGGGATATAACAGAGGAATTAGTTGGAGAACAGGGAGGTTTTCCGAAGGGAGGAGGTTGTGTAGACCAGATATTCATCCTTAGATCTTTAGTGGAAAAGTTTATAGAGAAGGGAAAGAAGTTGTATACAGCCTTCATGGATTTGGAGAAAGCCTATGACAGGGTGGATTGACAAGGACTGTGGAAAGTATTAAGAATATATGGAGTAGATGGGAAGTTGCTGAAGGCCGTGAAGACTATGTATGAGGGTGCTAAGGCTGCAGTGCGTTTGGATGGCGAACTGGGTGAATTTTTCCATTTGAAGGTTAGATTGAAATGGATTGGGGAAGGCGGTCGCTGAATCAGTAGAGAGGCGGTCTGCAGTCCTGATGAACTAGGATCGAATCCAGGCTGGGGTAGGGAACAGTTTAAGGATTTGACGATCCCAAAAGCAGACTTTCTTGATCTACCAGATGACTCGCCGACAACTCGTAAAAATACCCCCGCTAATACCACTGCACCAGTCCTGAATGAGACAGCCCTATAATGTATTCAATATGGATGGTGGGTGTCAGCGCTAAAGTAGTGACATGTGCAGATGTAGTAGGGCTACTGGGCCTTGGGATAGGTCCCTGCCCCTGAGAAAAAGGCCTTGAAGCCTTTGCCCAGAGTCAGACACGTAAAAAAAAAAAACTGTCATGTCTCCATGGTTGTTCAATCTGTATTTAGATGGGGTTATAAAAGAGATACAAGGTCGGGCAGTGGATGTTGGAGCGGCCCTAGTGAGAGAGGGCATTGTTTGGAAACTCCCTGTACTGTTGTTTGCAGATGATACTGTTCTGTTGAGTGAAGACGAAGGGGAGCTGCAAGGCTTGGTAGATGAGTTTGGGAGAGTGTGTAAGAAACGGAATCTAAAGGTGAATGTAGGGAGGAGTAAGGTGATGGTCTTCGAGAGAGGTGAAGTCAGTGAAAGTACAGTGAGACTGGATGGGGAGGATATGGAAAATGTGAGTGCATTTAAGTACTTGGGTAGTGTGATGAGTGAGGATGGAAGTCTGGAAGGTGAAGTGCTTGAAAGGGTGCAGCAGGGAAGAAAGTTTGCTGGCTCCTTGAAACCAGTGATAAGAAACAGGGAAGTGAGCATGGAAGTGAAAAAGCTGCTACATGACAGTGTTGTGATACCAGTTCTAACATATGGAAGTGAAGCTTGGACCCTGTTGGAGGGACAGAAGTTAAGAGTGAGAGCAGTGGAAATGAATTATTTGAGAGGAGCATTTGGAGTCACATGGAGAGACAGACTGACAAATGAGGAAGTGAAGGAAATTGTGGTGTGGAAGTGGATGTGATAGCAAGCATTAGGAGAAACACATTAAGGTGGTTTGGTCATGTGGAGAGAATGGAGAGTGAGAGACTGACGAGGAGAGTGTATTTGAGTGTGGTGGAGGGGGTGAGAGGGAGGAGGAGGCCAAGGATGAGATGGAGGGAAGGAGTGGAGAGGTACTGAGAGGTATATGAGAAAGGGGTGTGTGAGCTGGGACCAGGACAGTGAAATGGCGGGGGACAGAGTGACATGGAGGCGATTTTTTTTTGGCCACCACGTACAGGATTAAGGAGTCTGGCAATAGACAGATAGATAGATAGTATTGTATTTTACTTTCTGTGTATTATATTTTATCTTTAGTATTTATTTCCTTTTATTTTTCCTAGACTCTGCTTTTCTGTTGGGTTTTACTTTTATTTGGTGTTTTAAAGTTTTAGTATGTCTGTTTTACAATGGAACATTCAAAGTTTTATGGTCTATCGCAATGACCCCCGTTGTCTTCTATCAGTTCACAGTCGGTCCTTACTCTGTTTATAAGAAACACGTTTGTCTTCCCCTCCAGTACCTATACCTGGCTATTGTTTCTTGCTCTCTCCTGCCTCCATTTCTGTTTCAGCTATTTTAGTCCACCATCCAGTTCCTCTTCAACGTCTGCCCATTAACACCACTGTTCCATGTCATTTTGTTCGTGTTTTTTTTTCAGCTGTTGGGTTACTGTGATTCCCATTTATATCTCCCCCACCCAGTCTATTGATTTTCATGCTGTATCCCTTTTATTGTCCCAGCTTCCCACCCCACTTTTATTGTTAGGTGGTTTTAATTGTCGCCGTACTTTATGGGGCGATACTATTACTAATTCTCGTGGCCGCCACATTGAGTCATTTGTTTTTACTAATGATTTGTCCTTATAAAGTACAGGTGCATCAACACATTTTGATGCAAGAACTCAGCCATTCTCAAGCCTCGATCTCTCCTTCTGTTCCCCCTCTCTTTCTTTAGATTTCCACTCGTCTGTTCTTTCTGATGCAGTATATACTGATCACTTTCCTATTAACCCCTAAAAGCCTAATCGCATCAATTGATGCGATTTGAGTTTTACACTAAAATGCCTAATCACATCAATTGAGCGGGGCCTGTAAAAAACTGCGCAGTGCTTCCTCCGCCCTGGTTATGGCTTCAGGCCAATGAGAACTCTCCCCTGAGGTGACGTGCGGGGGGATCGGACCAACCCAGGAAGTGAGGGGGGAGCCCACCCCCTCGGACCAACCCAGGCAGTGAGGGGGGAGCCCCCCCCTCTGGGCTGCCTCCCTGCCACCCTCTACTCCACTCCCTCACTTCCGCCTTGTCCCCAATTACCCTCCCACCCCTCCACACACATGCATCTCTCCTCCCACCACCACCTGTGTCCCTCCCCACCCATTCTCGCCCCTCCTCCCACCATGCTAGCCTTGTGTCCCCCCCGAACCCCAACCCATCCCTCCCTCCTTGTCCCTCACTACCCTCCCACCCCCTACAGACCCCCGAGAGGTATCAGGCCGCCAAGATATTACAGAACACACTGAAGTGCTTTCTTTTCTTGCAAAAACTTTGTTATTTTTCCAACCCCCGTACCTATAGGCCTACTTCCTACAGCCTACTTTATCTCCCCACAGCATTGCAATCTCCCCACACCTACATACACCTATTTTCATGGCTGGTGTGAAAAAAACACTTTGAAATGACCTGTTTCGATTTGAAAAATAGGTAGTTATCAAAATTATCACGTTTCAGATTATTTTCGAGTGGTAATTATTATAAACTTTTTTGAACTTTGACGCGATTGTGCAGTATCCATTAGGCCTATGGGGGGTGGGGATTGCATTGTCAGGTGTGTAAATTCTTTCTCTTTAGCCAGAGCACAATCAATTTGCTCTTGGTGAAAGTCACCAACACACCCTCGAATTGCGGCTGGAGGAGGTTCCCTGCCTGAAATTATTGCAGTCTTTACGGGTTAAACATGCTCTTACTTCCTATTGTCCTGTACTTAGGCTTCCTTGGTGGTGCTTTCTGAAAGCTGACTGGCCATCTTTTACTTCTCTGTGGGCTCCCTCCATGCCCACTTCCTCCTTTCCTACTGTTTTAGTTATGCTTACCTTTTTAACGTTTTAGTTCTGAGTGCAGCTTTGACTGTGATTCCTAGGTCGTCCCGTCCTTTTACTTCTAAATGTGTGCCTTGGTGGGACTCTGATTGCAGTGTGGCACTCCGTATTAAACGTGCAGGTTGGAAAAGTTACCTGTGCAAACGCAACACCCCGGATGAACAGAGTGCATTTCTTTTGTTTAAAAAGTCCCAAGCCTCTCTTCGCAAGACTATTAAACAGGCTAAACGCCGTACCTGGTGATCATACATTTCCACTGCTGCTACCAACAAGCTCATTGCTTCTGTCTGGAAACGTATTCTTAAAATAGCTGGTAAGCATATTCCCATGGCTTTCCCTGTCCATCATTGAGACGGGGAATCAGTTGCAGATGCGTAGCTAGTCGCTGATGGTTTAGGTCTTAATTTAAGTAATGTTAGTAGCGGTTCACATCTCTCCCCTGATTTCCATACCCTTAAAACCATGTCTGAATGTATGGCTGTCGTCTTCCAGCTGTCATCTAGTCAGTCGTATAATGTACCTTTCACACTACATGAATTGTCCTCTGCCCTTCGTCTCTGTAAGAACACTTGCGAGGACCCGATGGCATACATTGCAATATGCTCTGTCACCTCTTCCCCCCGGCCCTGTCCTTTTATTAGATATTTATAATCGTATATGGACCAAAGGTGTTTTCCCTCCTCTCTCCCTCTTTTCGTAATGCCATCATTCTTCCATTTCTTAAGCCGAGAAAGCTAAGCCATGCTCCTCAGGATTATCGTCCCATTGCTCTTACCATTTGTCTCTGCAGGTTGTTTGAGCATGTGATAAATCATCATCTTAACCTGCCCAGTTCCGACCGCTTTTACCTAAACCACCCTCAGAACCCGACCAATTTTCGACTTGTCTTTTTTTGGCTCAAACATTCGCTTTTGGTGAGAAACATCGAAGATTCGGTGAGAAACTGCTCATCTGAAGTGAAAAATACCCTCACCTGAATACCTGTTTCTATGATGCTGCGCTCCATAAAAGACGCTCCCTATGCGAGGGAAACTTAACCAAAACTACACAGACTCAAAGATATTTATTTATTTGGTATGAATTTATATGTGGTACAAGAGTATATTGCTTTTCACACAATAATATAGGCAATATAAGCGTTGTTCCCTTACCAAAAACATCAACATACCTCAGCGATGTTACCTCCTTATTACTTCTGTTCATTACTAACTCTGGTGCCATGTAATCTTTGTCCTTCACATCAGGAATCACTTTCACCTTGAATTTCGTCGTTGGAGAGACCGTGGTGCTACGTGTCTTTACTGGCCAGGTCACTGCTAACAGGTGAGTTGTGAGAAAATGACGCACCCCCGAGGGGAGGGGGTTGCACAGGGTCAGGTTAGTTGCCACCTGGCTGGGGATAGAGAAAGGTCTCCCACATATGCCTATCAAAAATCACCCCCGAAACTTGAAAAATGTGCAGACAATAGGCCTTCCAATTGACTGACGTACGATGCACGTCGGTGGGTCTCAGAGTGAAAAAAAGTTGTGACATGCATCGAACATTGGGTGGACTGTGCGGGTTAAGTGGCTTCTAGAATCCAAACAGCTTTTGTCATCCTCTCAGTTTGGTTTTCGGAAAGCCCGTGGTACTTTAACTCCTCTCCTTAACCCTTTCGCGCACAGATAATTTTAGTAAGTTTCACGGCTCACGATTTCACTCACCCGCGCGCACTACAAGGCCGCCCGCGTGACGCAAATAACACGTATTCTCGTCTTATTTTTGCCACCCAAACCTCTTAATATCTCCATGAAACCCACATCATCTTATTCGCCGATGTTTGTTCTAGTTGATAAGAGGGGAAAAAAAAAACAGAAAAATACGAATAAAAGTACATTAGGCCAGCATGAATAAACAAATCGGAACGTCGATGTCACTTCCCAACATCGTCGTCCGAATGTTTTCCATCATACAGAAAAATGTTATTAGAAGTTTTGATAGAGAATTTCGTTAGCTTTCTAATGAGCTGTGTCCGGTTGTGATGCGATTTGTTGTTTTTGATACAATAGCCAAAAACTAAAATCCATTTAAAAAAATATGATGTTTGTTGAAGGAGCTGTACCTCAAAAGTTTTCTGCACGCCTGATGGTTGTCAGGGGGAAAATGAAAAATGTATAGCTATGTGTGCTAGGAATAACTATTGAGTCGATTACCACGAGAGAATCGACTCGTGAAATCAAGTAGGGATTTCACTTTTATGCTGACTTACTTCGCCAATTCTCTAGAGTCGAGAATTTATAAACTTTCTCAACAGTACACAGCAGAGACTAAACGCACAAGAAGGCTGTATTACAGTACTGTTGGCCTCTGAGAAAGTCAGTTTCTCCCCTTAACATTCAAATAATAATAATAATAATAATAATAATGATAATAATAATAATATACAGGATCTTGCCTGAGCCAAACTCCTAGCTAGTGCAACGG
>JAGKTI010007768.1:0-29107 GCA_018397915.1 Birgus latro | reverse complement strand
AGTAGTGAACAGTGAGGACATAAATGATGTCTGAAGTGGGCATCATAACCAGTTACTGAATGAGAAGCTTGAATGGAACAGGGAAAGTTTGGAGTCAGCAGATCCAGTGCTTGGCCCTTGGCCTTTGATTGATGCTGCTACTGTGAACAGGACAATAGGCAGGATGCAGTTGGGAAGGGTGGCAGGTGTGCTTGGGTTGACTCTGCGAAATGCCGAAGGCCGCAGGAGATATAGGAGTGGAGTTAGTTACTGAATTGATAAAAACAACTGTATATAAGTGTGTTGTCCCAGATGACTAGCAGTAAAGTGTGACTGTAAATGTGTCCAAGGGGAAGGGTGATGTCCTGGAAAGAGGGAATTATAGTGGCATAAAACTTTTGGACCAGATAATGAAGGTAATGGAAAGAGTTCTAGATGGTGTGATTAGAGAGAGTGAATATTGATCTGTTGCAATTTGGGTTTATGCCAGGCAAAGGGACCACTGATGCCATATTCACTGTTCAACAGCTTCAGGAAAAATATATAGGAAAGAAAAGGAAGTAGTGTTTTGTTTTTGTTGAACTGAAGAAAGCCTTTGACAAAGTCACTTGGGAGGTGGTGAAGTGGGCAATTAGAAAGTTTGGGATCATGGAGTAGCTGGTTACAAAGTGGTTATGGTTATGTATGTGGGTGCTCGCACCCAGGTGGAAGTGAATGAAGATTTGTATGATGAGTCTTCTGTGAATGTTGGTGAGCATCAGAGGTCAATCTTGGGTCCATTATTGTGTATCACGGTGCCTAAAGCCCTCTCACATGACTTCAGAGATGGGTTTCTGTGGGAGATGTTGTATCCTGATGATTTGGTGTTGATTGCAAAGAATAAAAGGGAGGTGGGGGAAATATTTAGTAAGTGGAGGTGCTATGGGGCACAAGAGCTTGAGATGATGGTATCCAAAGTTGGGGGCTGTACTGTCAAAGAAGATGGAGGGTGCCCATGTGTGGTCTGCCACAAGAACATGGGAAGTAATTTAATCTTGTGCAGCATTTGTGATCAGTGGGTGCATAAGAGATGTAGCGGTATTAGAGACAGACTGCTAGATAATGCTGAATCCGTAAGTGCAGTGTGTTGGGAAGAGCATATGGAGATTGTCAGGTGTGAGAGGATTGATCTTGCTGGTGAGTCTCTTGAGTGTGTGGAAGAGATGTTACTTTAGAGACATGTTATGTGCTGGAGGTGGGGATGGAGCTAGCTCTATGACTAGAGTGAGGAGTGGCTGGAAGAAGTTCAGGGAGCTGCTGCCTCTCCTGACACTGAGAGAGCTCTCCCTCCGTGCTAAGGGATCTTTGTATGCGTCATGTGTTAGGGGTGTAATGCTGTATGGTAGTGAGACCTGGGCAGTAGAGGAGGAGAATATTTGTAGGCTCATAGGTACAGAAATGACTTTGATTAGGTGGATGTGCAATGCATCCTTGAATGCAAGGCCTGGGGGAGAGGGGCTAAGTTTATGAACCGTTGAGAGGAAGGATGGGACAGGAGTGTACTGGTGTTGTGATGAGGAGGGGTAGACTGTGATAGTTTGGGCATGTGGAGATGATGAGAGACGACAACTAGGTGAAGAAAATGAGAAATGTGAACCCTGAGGGTGGGGCTGCGAGAGGCAGATGGAAAAAGACCTGGGACGTAGTCATAGAGTGTGATCTCGGGGATAAGGGACTGAATAGGAAGGCTGCCAGAGATCAAACAACATTAAGAGCCACCATTAACCCCTTAACCGCAGGTCGTCACTTTCGTGATGGTCGGGTGCAATGGATCATACCGCGGGGTGTCACTTGAGTGACTCTGTGTTATTTTTAGTTCCCCTGGGCTTTCAGGTGGTGACTTGTATCATCTATCAGCACTGCCAATGTCCAACAATAGTAAGAGCTGCTAATGTCATCAGTACTCCCATCCATTGTTGACAATTTAGCCATTTTCCCCCATTCTTGACTCCCCTCCCTACCTCCCCTCCATTACCCTCTCGTGTCGTCTGCTCAGCCGCTCTGCGCTAAGTAAATCTTCCCCGGATTTTTCCACTGTTTTCATCCATTGAAATGAGACCTATGCCCTATTCTTATACTAAATAATATATATATATAAAAAATAAGGTAATTGATAGTGCCATACACCTGAAATTGGCTAATTATCATGGCAACATCCAACCAGAACTCGTTCGCTAATTTCCCCTGCTTTTTTTTTTTTTGCGTGAAATATGCCGTATGAGCTACTCTCGTAATATAAATGTATATAAGAAAGGAAGGGAGAAGCCTGAGTGATATTTATATTCACCTGGAACTACCTAATTTATTATGTATTGTCTAGATTTCCTACAACTTATTTCTTAGCATATACATTAGCAGCTGACAGTTTCAACTCTTGGCTACCAAGATGCAGTCAGTTCGCTCAGTTCGCTCTCGGTGTTTCACGGTGAAATGATGCTCCTCCATTTCTGCCGCTTTTGCACCTATTATAAAAAGCCCTGTGGCCGCTACCCCTACTAAACATCGTGCTGGAAGCGGTAAAGGACTGTAGATATATATAAGCGTAATAAAGTACTAGAAATAATAAAGTGTGAGTGTGTATATAGGTAAGAAATGACAGAATACAAGCGGCGAATTAGCACGAGTGGGAGGCTCATATGCGCTCGTATTTTACACTGCTTTCACAGTGTTTTTTTTTTTTTTAGTATGGATTCCAAACTACTTGGAAATCACTGAATAGTGTTTCTAGTGATAATATCTGGCAGTGGTATTCAGATTAGAGGATGTCGGGAAGTGTAAAGTGGAGACTTAGTTACCCAACTTCAGAAGTCTCCACAAGTCCTACCGTAGTTGACGAGTGCAAAAAAAAAAAAAAAATCCCAGGAGAAAGCTGAAGGTATGTGCCATATGCATATGTAATTATAATATTCTAGGACTAATAACTGATTTTTGGCAAAATATTTTTAAAAAGTCAGTCGGAGCGCGAATATCCCCGCGGGAATGACACAGCGTGCTTCCGACATCCCCGTGGTGTAGGGGTTAAGTGACCAAGGCCAATGCATAAAAAGCATGTTGGAGCCTTTATAAACAAAACAAACAATTGATGATCTATCTATCTATCTATTGCCAGACGCCTCAATCCCGAACGGGGTGGCCACAAACAAATCGCCTCCATGTCACTCTGTCCCCTGCCATTTCACTACCACGCTCCCAACTCACACCCCCCTCTCTCATATACCTCTCCACTCCATCCCTCTATCTCATCCTCGGCCTTCCCCTCCCTCTCGCCCCCTCCACCTCACTCACATACACTCTCCTCGTCAATCTTTCACTCTCCATCCTCTCCACATGCCCAAACCACCTTAACGTGTTTCTCCTAACGCTTCCCATCACATCCTCAACCACACCACAACGCTCCTTCACTTCCTCATTTGTTAGTCTGTCTCTCCATGTGACTCCACATGCTCCTCTCAAATAACTCATTTCCACTGCTCTCACTCTTGACTTCTGTCCTTCCAACAGGGTCCAAGCTTCACTTCCATATGTCAGAGTTGGTATCACAATACTGTCATGTAACAACTTTTTCACTTCCATGCTCACCTCCCTGTTTCTTATCACTGCTTTCAACGAACCAGCAACCTTCCTTCCCTGCTGTACCCTTTCGAGCACTTCACCCTCCAGACTACCATCCTTACTCATCACACTGCCCAAGTACTTAAATTCACTCACATTCTCCATTTCCTTCCCATCCAATCTCACTGTACACTCACTGGCTTCACTTCTCACGAAGACCATCACTTTACTCTTCCCCACATTCACCTTTAGATTCCATTTCTTACACACTCTCCCAAACTCATCTACCAAGCCTTGCAGCTCCCCTTCGTCTTCGCTCAACAACACAGTATCATCTGCAAACGACAGTACAGGGAGTTTCCACACACTGCCCTCTCTCACTAGGGCCACTCCAACATCCACTGCCCGACCTTGTATCTCTTTTATAACCCCATCCATATACAGATTGAACAACCATGGAGACATGACACATCCTTGTTTCAATCCAACCTTCAAATGGAAAGATTCACTCAGTTTGATGATACAAGACCAAATACTGGTTGATTTCATGGTTTTCGTATAATTCTTGTTTTTAAAATAATGAAAGTGATTACATAACTATGGGTGTTAATCTTCAGTAAAATGACACTGGTTATCACGATGATTTTCTTTCTACCTGGTATCCCAAACATCAAACAAATGTTTTATCAATAATGTTCTTATATGTGTGTACAAAACACTGATACATAATAACACTGCAGATCCTTAGGTGCAAAACTGTTCTATATTACCAACTTCAAGAGCTATCAACATATGAAAATCCATACTTGGTTAGCTGTCTTACTTAGTCACTCTTTCTAAGCTTGCCACTACCCTATGACCAGTATGCATTAACTGTTTACTTCAAGTGTCACCAGATAAATAAATGCTTTAACCACGTTCAAAATGGATACATGTCATGTCTACTTACTGTTGTGTAGTTTCTTATGAACTCATCAAATATACAATACTAAAGAGTTAAATATGCAGCTGCATGAATATAGGTACAGGAAGGACCCATTAAACAATTTTCTGGTTAGTGAGTGATTTTCCAATATGACAATCTTCCAAGTTCAATACTTTTTC
Organism: Birgus latro; assembly: GCA_018397915.1. Lineage (NCBI taxonomy): Eukaryota > Metazoa > Arthropoda > Malacostraca > Decapoda > Coenobitidae > Birgus > Birgus latro. The sequence continues at coordinate 24,433 of JAGKTI010007768.1, read as the reverse complement.
TGGAATATGACTGCCCCATCGTTATAGCGAGGGAAAATTATCTTTGTACCTCTTCGGTATTTTTTTTCCTGCTGGGTGTGCACTGTCATCGTTAGCTTTATGATAATGTATTAAAATTATGTTACAATACTATCATCAAAGAATTATTAATGTGAATTATATTCAACAGTTTTGAGTTCCTAAGTGAAATGTGGGTATCATAATATGAATGGAAAAAATTAAGTTCAGTATCCCCTGGGTACTGTTTATGGTCAGTTAACAGACCAACTATGTGACTGTGTCATAATTATGCTAAACTTATTGGTACATTAATATGAATGATATTCAAGAGTTCTGCAGTTCCTAAGTGAAAAGAAATTAGTGAAATGTAGGTAACAGATGTGGTACGGTTACATGAAGTACCTTGTTGGTCCTCTAATGTATCCTGACTGAACTTGTGTTATAGTCGTCCCAGCTGTGATTTTCCAACTTATGACTGGGTTTTCAGCAACACAACCCAATTGCAAATTGGGCCCTGCTTGCACTGCATTTCAGTGTTTATCAGTAATTTTCTTTTTAACAAGAAATATTTCTGAAAGTAAATATACTACACTGACTAAACTTCTGATATTATACCAATTCTTGGTACTGTTTCAGAGTGTGAGTCCATCAAAATATTATCACTCTGAGTGAATCTAATAAAACATTGCAACATTCAGTGAAGTAAACAGTTGTGGCAACACTGAGGCTGTTTTAAACTAATTAGAAAGGCACATTTATAAATACCTGTCTTGTTGTGGCACTGACCGGTTGTACCCTTGACTGGGGGAAGTGAGAGGGTCCCCCAGCCTCCCCCCATTCTTCTTGGCTGCAGTTAGAGTTTTTGCTGCATTGACCAGGGGTTGCCCACCACTGCTGTTCTGATTGGCAACTGCAGGGTGGAAAATTCTGCATTGACACTTTCTTCCTTAAGCAGTTTCTAAATCACCACTAAATAAAGTACAGTATCATTCAACAACCAATAAAAAAAAGAGAGAGAGAAAAGAAGCCAGACTCAATGATCACTTAAAAAATTCTTACAAAAATGGTTTTTGGTACAAAGAGGTTATAGATTCAAATAGAATGTGATAAATGAAATACTGTATTACAGAAGTAATTGATGCTAAATACCTAAGGAAGTGATAAATAGTTGTTTGAGAGTAACTTGTTTGAATGTAAATGATGACAGTAATGATAGGAGCTGGAGAAGGTATAACTGGAAATGACAGGAAGGGTTTTTGGACAGACTGGAGACAAATAATCAAAAGCTAGGAATAGTCACATGCCAGCAAGTCTTTCAAGAAAAACACAAGGTATGGAACATGACCTATAGAACATACAATACATAAAACTGATGCAGAACTATTCAGCTTAAAAGGGACCATGCAAAAGCATTCATTACAAACAAAGCTAACAACTAGTACACATCACAATGCTTCACAAATAAGTGTAACACACTCAGTCATTTGAATTCACAATAAAAATTCTCACATTCAACTTCCGAGTATCAAACTAATGCATTTTCTGGACACAAACTCAAAATAATGCTGGACAAACAATCCTATGTACCACCTCACTTCAGTCTTCTAGCTTCAAAACATGACTTATTCTTTATGTATTTCAGAGTGGAAATCATACTTGTGAAAAAGTCACAGTTTATCAAAAGTTTTCTGCAACTGGACAGTTTGATACATTATACCTCACTCCAGTCACACTCTCTTCATACAGAAATTATAAGACTCCCTTCAACCAATCCACATTTAAATAAACTTTCATTTTACAGTATAAACAGCAAGGTTCTAATATGAAGACTGTATAATGTATTACAATATGAACTTTAGCATAAAAATTGAGCTTGTGATGTTCTTCACACTGTACAGCAGCATACTGCTTTAGCTCCATACAATTATGTACAGTCATAATACGAACTAGTTAAACCCTTTGCTGCTGAGACATACTTTTCAATTTACTTAGAGTAGTAGTCGACAATTTTATTCAACTTTGGAAAGTCCCCTGATAAGGAAGGGGTTAATGAAAGCAATTTTCTATCCTTTCAAGTTTGAAGAGTTTCCCTAAGGCTGAATAAAACTGACTGGTGCTGGGAAGAATAAAATGAAAAATATGTGATCATGTTGGTGGGACTGAGAATAATGAAACTTCAAATGCTGCAAATTCAACCTAGAATTAACCCTATTACCAAACAGTTTCTCAGCAGTACCATCATAATATAATCAGTACCATAATATTAACTGAGCTTCCAACATTGATTTGGAAAATTTTACTGAAGCAAAAAGGACTCAGGCATCAAGTTTATCAGGAAAAAAAAAGAAAAAAAGTGCAGCTGCCCACTCAAGTCAGATGTATTATAAGAACTGTACAGGTGACAAGGTTAAGTAATGAAGTTCAAACATTAAGCAAACATTCAGAAGATTCTACACATGCACATGCTGTACCCTGAGGATAAAAACATGCATATAATTTGCATTATACGTTACTTAAGAAGAATGTTGTATTATCCTTGGAGTAAAAGCTTCAAATGACTAAGCAGGTACAATGTATGACCAACTATGGTGTTTTAATATATGAAACCTCACATTTTTGAGAGGACAAATTCTCTTCACTCTTGTAAAGTGATCCTCAACCTGAATATGACGTGGATGCCAAAAATACAACACAAAACTCAATTCCTGTTAGATAAACACCTGAAATATATTTATGGGCTGTTGTAAGTGTTTATACCAAACATATGAGGTAATGGAACAGAAGAACAGGCATGTGTAATTTTCTGTCTTCCAGTACACAGGGGTTTGTAAACATGTCCAATCACAAGAGCATTCAAGAAGCATATTAGATAAATCATGGCGGAAAGAGTATGAGCTGACCACTGAATCTCTAAACCTGAGTGACATCTGACACTTACCCATATTCCATATTAATGAAAACTTGATTCAACAGATTTGTAGTTCATAAGTTATATCACCTCAGCAAAATTCAGAAGTTACAAAATCAACACATTAAGTATTATATCATTTATACATTGCTGTTAACATTATTTTCATTACTACTAGTGATACCTGTAAAACTTTAAATATTTCTTAAAGCTCATGCATTGATGTACCTTTATTTCACAAGTAAATAACAAGCTAACTATTGTTATGGTCACGCACTAACAATACCACACCTGCTAAAATCACTGCAATTTCATGAGTTATTAGTAATGGCACATTTACAGTCTTTATTAAAACTCTCTGTACACCATTCTTTTTAAATTGCCACAGATACACAAGGTTCTATACAGTACTGCAGAAGCAAGGGAAGTGATGGTAAATATTATCCTTTCATAAAAGAGGTTAGTCTTACACGAGAATATGGTGTATGTGGAAGACTCAAAGAAAAAAAAATGTTTTTAGTGGTGCAGGACAATATCAAATAAATACCTCTCAATTCTTCATTATCTGTAAAACTGGGAGATCAAAAAATGTTAAAAAAAATTCTACTAAGTACCAGTACATTACTATGCTCATGCTAAAATCAGTACAAAATGTTCACTTTACTATCAGCCAAGGATCATCTGAAGATCATGCGCAATTTCGACAGGGTAATGAAATACAAGCATGGCAAATAAAGCCATCACTTTCAATGAAAATAAGCCAGTTGATAATGCACATGGCAATGAGAAACTTAAGATAAAGTTTTAAAACTAGGGATGTATCTATTATTTATTTATCACTAATAACAAAAGAAATAAAGCATTGGAATGCTCCTCTGATATACTTGCCAGAGAGAACTTTCCAAACTTTATAGCTCTTACATCACAACAAGGAATTCTGAAACAGAGCTGCATTTGAACTGTACCAAGAAGGCACAAGACGAATTTGGGGAAACTGATGATAGTAATGCGGGTTGTAGATATTTCAACGCAATATGCAGGACACAATGCTGTATCTTTCAGGAACAGGCTGCAAGAACATAACAAGCAGAATATTTAAAGTAAAGCTGAAAGGTGATGATTACAGGAATGTTAAATGGAGTCAGGATGAGATAATTTCCACAGGATGAAAGTTTGTATGTTTACTGTATCTTAAGGAATATCGTTATTCAGTAACGTGACAAACGCTATGTGTTAGACTGATAAATGATGAAGAAAAACATTAAGTTGCTACTTTATCCAAAATTCATAACCACTGAAGTATTTTAAAAATATAATACTGTATGCTATTAGGTTATTGTTAGCATAACTCTGGTTAATGTGGGGAGGGAATTAATTTAAAAAATAATAAATAAAAATAAGAACATCACAGTAAAAGTTAACTGAATTACAATAGTGCTTTGCACAAAACTACAATATCAAGTACAATAAATAGGCTGAACTGTGAGAGACATTGTGGGGTAGTCAGTTACAGCACATCATCCATACACTTCAGTAATGTTATTCTGATGGTTAATGGGCAACAGTCTATGAAGATACTGTATAGTGATGGAGGGAGGCTTTAGGTTCAGTTATTGTGGAAATCAAATCTGTAGCACAGCAAGGAAATGCAAGGTAGGGGTGGGTGATATGGTACACAAGAATTCAGCATGACTGAGGTGTGAGCTAAATGCTATGGAGACTGGAAGGGAATTAACGGCCAATCTTTGAAGTACAAAAGATGTGGGACACTGAATGTAAGTTATGTAAGATTATGTGTGAATCATACAGAACTGACAGAAATCGTTACAAGGCTGGGAGATGCAGCAGAAGTATTGTACTGCAGGGCATGATTACAGGAGAGCCAAGTGTAACTGCAAGACCTTGGGGCAGTGAGTCAGGTGCTATGGAGACTGACAGAGAGTAAATGATCAACCTCTGGAGAATAAAAGTTGTGTGAGACTAAGTGGGAGGTGTTTCATGATTATGCATCAGTCATACAGAACTGAGAGGAAAGTTTGTTGAACACAACTTGTGTGCACTGTGAGGAACAGAGATGGAGACTGTGTGAAACTGATTAGGAGTTGGGTAGGGGTCAAGGAGATAATTCTGGTTAATTCCAACACTTACTTCCATCCCTCACTGGAATCTTCTCGCCTGTGGGAAGGGACCAGAATTAGACAACTTTTTTTGGGCAGTGCTTTTCAAAACAATATAAAATGCAAATAAATGCAAAATATCTTAAAATTTATTCAGCCACAAGATAGTTATGAAGAAAATACAACTAAAGCAAAGCTCAATTCTTTCCTTCCTTTTCCTGTACAAGTATGCAGTACTATCAAAATCACTTAAAAGTTCTTGACTATAATGATGTACAACTCTTTTTCCCAAAATACTCTACAACCATCAAAGCATATTTTTCAACTGACATTTACTGTCATTATACTGTGATTCCTTATGGTTACTAAGATGATGAAGAGAGCTACTGAAATGAGGTAAAATGATAAAAAGTAAATAAGGTTTAGTAAACAAAAATCAAGAACAGAACTTTCTGACAGGTCATGATATGTCTGGTGCCTAAAGATGCTTGAATGTGGCTATAAAAAAAAAAAAAAAAAAAAAAAAAAAAAAAAAAGGCACTGCCCCATCTGGCCTCCTAACTGCAAGCTTCAGCATGATCAGCCTATCTGCAGGGTGGTGCTTGAATAATTATTTCTGCTCTAACAATTCTTTTATGCTCAAAATTCCTTCGGTGCTGCCAAGACAATTCAGTAATCTTTATTTATAAGTTCCTTGGTTAACAGCTCTCCACAGGCTTTTAATGGCAGATCAGAAAAGTGGGTGGGGTTGAGGATTACATAATTTCTTAATCAACTAATCACACACATACACACTCCTGACATGCTTCCACTGTTACAAATGAGTAATGCAAAGGGCTAGGGAAGCAGGAGGTGCTGAGGTGAGGAAATGAGCTAAGATGTGACTGGAAGTGTGAGAGGCAGACAAAGAAGATTTGTAAAGTTATTTTAGGGTTGTGGGAGCAACTTTTGTGGGCAACTGTTCTGTATCTAATATACACATATATGTATAAAAGTATGTACTAATACACCCTTTGGTCCACTTTAGGATCAACACTATAATATTGTTGTCCCTTTGACTTAATAGTAATCATCACCGAAAACAACACACAAAACAACTAACACTCTGCTTATACACTGCTGTTTTGGGGGGAGGGGGAATTTTTTTTACCTTGTCAACTGCATACTGGTTATGGATATCACAGTGCACAATACAATTAAGATACCATTACTGTTTCTGATGCATTTACAACCACAGTTAACAGTCAGGTTCACACACAACGTCAAGTATATGTATAAGATCTGTAAAAGATATAGTCAAGTGACTACAACTCTGACAACCAAACCTACCGACACCCCTACAAGGAAGAGGGGGTGGAGAGAGGGAGGGAGAAGTGGTGAAAGGCATGGTGGGAGGGAGGGAACTGAGCATCTCTCTAACATCACTTCCCTTCCCACCCCTGCTTCTCAATCTGCAGGTGAGGGATGGATGGATAATAGGGAGGAGACCGTGGGAGAACAGGAGAGTAACTAGCCATATTTTAAATATGTCCACCCCTTCACCTCTCTCACTCTCACTCTCCCTCTCTCTCTGCCTGCCACCAACCCTCTTCCACTACCATTAACACTATTTTCTAAAGAACTTGCAAGACAGACAGGGGCCACATTCCCAGGAGGTACAGCAGTTAGAGGTGCCTCAAAAATCATTCTAAAAAGTCTGCATCACTAAAACTGTTTTAAAATTTCAGTTATATCTCTTGGCACCACTCTAGATCTGGGTCATATAAAAATAAAGGCTTTGTTTCTGTACAAATAAAAAAAGCTCAGAACTGCAATTGCACACTACATAAATCAGCACTACACTTATGCTCCTCCATCACAAAACTATGCAGCAATTTATGCCTATATGCATAAGATAAAAATACTTGGAATATGTATGAAATTAATGTGATATCAATGTCATCAAGCTTTACATTCAACAATTACAAAATACAAAAGTGCACTGGCTGCATAAATTTTTATTCACCTTCCACAAGCAAATTAAACATCAGAATTTCAATACTTTCTGGTGGCATCAATTTGCAATACCAAATCACTGAAAAGCAATATATGTACTACTGATAACAGCATACGTATTGACATATGCTGTATCCTAGTTTAAACTAGACACAGAGCATTTATGATGAATTATGCCTTGACATCAAAGTCTGCTATACGAGTTGCTTAAAACAGTAGTACAAATACAGTAAATGCAATGTTATCCCAAATGACAACACTTATATTGTGAATCCCTTAATCAACAGCATCCAAAATTAAACAGATGCAAATGGCCAGAGTAATATGAACTGAGTGTCTGAAACACAGAGAGTGGTAGTGGCCAAGTTATTATCATAGTATTACTTTAATTACATGTAAAAAAAAAAAAAAAAAGAGAGAGAGAGAGAGAGAGAGAGAGAGAGAGAGAAAATGACGGTCATAACGAATTCTGCAATGACCCAAGATGTAGGAAAGAACTAAAAGTAAGAGTAACTTGTTAAAGTAAAAAATTATGAGGGACCATGGACTAAGTACTGTACCTTTAAGGAACGCTGCCACAAAGCTCAATTACTCAGACAGTCAAGCTACCAATACTTTTATCATAATTGTAAACTAACAGACTTATGGCTAGTTTAATCTGAGGAACAGGTGGATAATTTGGTCAAACAACTATATACTGTAATGTAATACCTAAAAATATTTATCTTTTATTCTTCGCAGAACACTCGCATATGTGGATAATGATATTTAACAGGCCAAGGAGAGAAAAGTTAGATATGCTTAACAGAAACTGGTGAATATAGAATAAAGCTGACTATGAGATACCTCTTGTGCTGTTAAGGTGTCGCTTTGGTACTTCAGGAGGGGTGTAAGTGACTTGGTAGAGGTCAGTATCAATATCTGACTTATCTGAAACAAACACACCGAGAGAAGAGATGCGTAACTAACAGCCACACAGTAGTAAAAGAAAGGAAACACAAAATGGAGCAAAAGGCAAACACAGACCTGGGAAGATGAAGGAAATGAATGATAAGAAAACCACGACACACATCTACAACTAAAGGCGGGTTGTGGAAGAAACAAACACTGATAAGGAAAAAAAAAAAAATCTGAAGTTTTGAACGGATTACAATACCGTGTATATATAATACTTAATAAAAATTGCTGAGAAGATGGATTTACTAAGGGGGACAAAGGATGTGGAGATAATTATCTTCATTATGACTAACATGGACAGGAAATTACGAACATGGGAAGTGCATGTTCACAAGCCATTTAGGACCATCAAACACACTAACACTCCAAACACTCTTGACATTTGAATGGGCAGTGATGAAAATACATACTACAAAAAATAATGCAATAAAAAATAAAAAAAAGCCATATAAGATATGTATTAGGGGATATTATGTCTCATGGACACTGCAAGGTATTGGGACAGTTAAACAAAGAAATAAGGGAGTTAATGAACTGTCCCCAGGGAGCAGGAGTGTGGAGGTTATTAAATTATTTCTATATTTTAATTCTTTACCTGAGCAGGTTCCATTAAGAAAAGCAAAAAAGTAAGTAACATATTACATTACCTTTACCTACATGGCTGGTAAAACTTATTCCAAGGCTAAACTGTACTGTATAAGAAAATTACTAGTAAGAAGGCAACTTACCAAACAATGCTGCATACCAGGACCAAATTAACATGTTGATTATCATGTGTTGACTAACAATAGATAATGAAACACTTATCACTTGTCCATAGAAATTTTCAACCACACTGCATGCCCTCCTTTCCTTTATTTCTCTAAGCACACTCATACACTCCCTGGGTCCTTTCTCCATCACATGAAATACAGTATGGAACTACAGTAAGAAAAAAAGTAAACTCAAAGAAAATTTTCCTAAGGTTTTGGCATCACTAAAAATTGTCTCACCACAGCATTCAGATGAAAATGTGGCAATCACTTGGGCTTCATTCCAGTGGTACAACTTTCAATAAGCATTCATAACATCAAAAGGTGCACCTGTAAAATATCCCCTTCTAATGCTGAGCCATATTAACTCAAAAAAATCAATCCGTAGATACTTACAAATTATCTGAGATATCTGAGAAAAATTGCTATAAAAAATGGTGCCCAATATAATTTTTTTGACACTAACAATGTAGACAGAATAGATTTAGAAACCAATCTTGGCTACAGTTATTCTAAATATAAAATACAGTACCGTACTATCATCTGCTCGACTACAGTAGTCAGTTTCCTGAGAAACTCATTCTCCTTGTTTCTAACAATAATGTAATCCTATCAAATGGAATATGACCAAATGAGAAAAGCAGTACTGAAACAGCAGGCACATAAATAAAAATAAAGGAAAAAAAATCAAAAGTAAACAAGGATATCTGCCTTGGCTTTAAACAGTTGGATTAAGGGATGCATGAGTGGTCAGGGTAGGACTAAGGCTTCAGCAGATGTATAACTCTCATTAACAGAGATTTACTGAACCACAGATTGACAGAAAACTTAAGAAACTGTATACAACCTAATTTTGTGGCAATAACCAAGATTAGCATGTTACCAGTATAAGCATGATACTCTTTCTAGCGCAGTCAGCTATGGGACCAATAATGCTTTTAACAATGGAAGGCTCAATGCAGAATTAACATAACAGTAATTCAAAGTATGAAAGACTAACTCAAATGCAAATGAAATAAACTCTGAAAGATATCAGTCAATGAAATACTGAGAAAGGTTTAGATAAAAGCTAAACTTAATATGCAGCTAAATTATACATTAAATTATATTAGATTTAAGCCCATCAAATCAGTTACAGGTAAATGATAATATCCAGTCAAACACATATTGATACAAGCTTCAATATGAGCATAATACTGAAATTAGGGGTTCAGCTGAATGCCACAGTAATTAACTTTGATGGATAATTTAACTTGAACATTATCACATTAAAACTCTGATCACTTTACAAATGGTGTATAGTTTGGACTATGCAGTATTCTTTGTTGTATCATGTCTATGCTTTTCTGATTTTAGTAAGGTTAATTTAAAAAAAAATTACAGCTTTGGGATATCATACAGATTTACTTCTACCCTGGCCACTGCAGAAAATCAGAAATGTAGATACCTGTGAAGCTACAGTGTGGTCTGTTGCTACGCTTTCCAAGATACTAAACTATTATAAGTTACTGGGCAATCAAATTAAAAGAAGAAACTGTTTTTTTCAATCAGCACATCTATGGGATATCATAAGAAAAATGAGTGAACTGCTAACTTCCTCTCAGTGCGAAGTTCCGATATCAAGGGAAATGCAAACTATGTGTACACTATTTTCATCAGGGCCACTAATGACTGACAAATTTTTAAAAGTGAGGCATATCATATAATCCCTCAAGTAAATTCTTTGGCAGCTTCAGTCAACAGCTATGCTGTGGAAGATAAGATTTGACTATTATACTAATCTTCCAGATTCTCTTCATGCAGCTGTTGAGCTGTTACAACTGTGGCACGCCTAAAGAATATAATTTGCTGTATTTCCAGACTTACTTGGTATATAGGTTACCTCTCCACCTAATGAATAAAAGAGAAACAGAAAGAGGGAATGAGGATTAGAAAAAAGCAAGAAAGAGAAGGAAATATTCACAGTATACAATAATGTAAATGGTAAAATTTCACCTCTGTACTGAATCCAACGATTATACATTCTTTACTTAGTGTAAAGTAACATACGTCTTACACAGGTCACTAACAGTTTTTCAGTTTAACATAACAACAACAACACAGCTAAATCGTTTACAGTTTACAACAAGTCATGGCCAATAGCAACGGCAAAACTATGGTAAGTTTACATCAACAGGAGTATATTTAGCTTTATAAAATATTACGGATAGATTTGTTTAAAACTTTATTGAATGGACTGTGGGGCAGGTCTGAACTTTCAATGTGAGACATGCAAATTAGTCGAGTCACCAGGTTCAGTGACATTCAAGCCATGAGCTGCATAGCCCAAAATACCAAAGCTTTGAGACTACATCATGCATTACCACAAAGTTTCACCTTTTTAACTGATTAAGGTATCATTTTACATGTTTATGAATCATATCACTTCTGAAAGAAATTTTTTACTCTAAGGAATTCACATCATTATTCTTTGTTACTGCCTAGATATAAATATTTTTTGTGGAATTTTGGGCAAGCTTCTCGCAGCCTGAACTCAAAACCCTGAAGCTACGTAACACCACGGGTATAGAAGTAAGAAAAAACTGTAGTCATGTTAAAAAATGTTACCATGCAACAACATGCAACTGCAACACTTCCAACCATCACGATCATGGTCGCCCTATGGGAAGGGGATCTTTTTCTTTGGCTTACGTACTTGTTCGTCCTACCAATTGGACTGCCCGGACTCCTTTCCTGAATAATGCCACTAAAGAAAAGACAGACGTTAGTGTGGGCGGGAGAGAAAAGGATTCATGCACTCCATCTGCCCACCGCAAATAATACATCCGAGGTGAGAAGAAAAACAACAGCAACAGAGTTGAAACAAAAGTACATTTATGTGACTCGTACCTTGAGGGTCCCCTCTGCCTCCTTCACTTTTGAAATCTACATGACCATTTGAGAAAGTACAGTTATTGAGAAACTTTACCAGTTATGGTCCTCTTTGCAAAATATATAAAAAGTGAAAAGGAATACATTATCATCCTCATTCTCAAGCATGAGGCTCAGTTCCAGATTGACTATGCCTGATTTTTATGTTTCTTCATAAATTTTATATCTCCTCTGTATAAGACATCAGAATAATTAAAATATTACCTTGTGCTGTATGAGAAGTGTTAGGTAGGTAGTCATGTTTAGATTACAAAGTTAAACCACACAACATTCTTTAACATGAGAGGATATGATAGCACCATTTCATTAAATGATGCCCTTATGCAATAGTCAGCAGTTTTCCTGACAACATTCTGAAATTGCTTTTCTTTAGCTGTCTGTCATAATGGACAATGTTACCTCTCATTCTGATATCATATGAACCACATTCTGATACAGTACACATAATAAAGTTTATAGCAATTACATTATATATAACACTGCAATTTTAAATTCATGGAAAGATAAATCATTTCTGCAACCACACAGAAGCTACCTGATTACTCATCATCTGGTATTAAGGTGTGCATATCAACTTCTGTATGTAATGTGTGATTGCACTAAATATGAAACAATATCTATTCTTGAATATTCTACTGTATGTATGTGTATCCCTCAAAATCTTGTATGGCAGTATATTGTAAGTTCACAAAAACAAACCACCTAAGGGGACAAGTTATGATGTGCTGCACACCTGCATAAAAACAGATGTGAACACATCATTCATTTAAATATACAAGAATAATATTTTTAATACTATTCATGTTCTTAATTTATGCATCCAACTATCCATTCCTTGATTAAATACAATGTAACAAAAAGTGATTCTCTGAGGCAGAAGGGAAGGTACAGAACCTCAATAAACCACCTGCCCCTCCCACAATGTAACACTAGGATCACCACACACCCACATTCCACAAAAACATTTTACCAGTGCCCACAGATTAATGATCAGATTCTTAGTCTCATCTAAATCACTTAGCAAAAGAACACTAAACTTGTTTTTACCAAAATTCAAGTGTCATACAGGCTACATGGTTTTCTGAGTAAACAGCGACTACAGTATACTACACTGCTGTAAATAAAAATATTTGATCAGTTTTACAGAAACCTTTTGGGCAACATACGTTATGGAACAAGAACATTTTAATTTCAATTCACTGCATTCTAACTGATATATGGGAATATGAGTAGTATCTACAGCCAGCTTCAATGGCAAACATTAGAATCAATATCAGTTACCATTCCAAACCAGTTTTAAGTTTTCACATATGCTGCTAAGATATAGAGCACAGCTCTCAGTACCTAGTAAGGATGTGATTTTGAGAAGAGGAAACTCAAGTACAATCTCCCTGCTTCCTTTATAGACATACTTGAGTTACACGGTAACTTGTAACACAGTTATTGGGTGGTGTTTACATTGCATTAAATCTCAGGGCAAATAGGAGGTTCCAAGCCCCCAAACTTCGGCCTCTTTTAGTCACCTTTTCCAACACACACTGTAGTATTCTTTCTACTTTGTTCCTTAAGACAAAGCTAGAAAAGACAGGAATGTGGCTGAAAATTTTGTTCTTGTACATAATACCACTTTCAGTTAGATAGTGAGGACAATCTTTAGCAATGACTATATAGTACTTAAAACAAAAAATTAAAGGCATTTTCTACCTAGAAAGTCAATACTCATGTTGTATAGAAGTACAAGAAACAGTCTAAAGCATATATCATCACATCCATTCAATAATATACTCCATGTTGTACAGTACAGTATAATATTTTAGTTTCACCACATTCACTTCTTATACTTTTTTAGAATGAAATCATATTCTTGCAATCAAATCTGTGATATTTAATTCTGGAAGATCAGTCAACACAAAGATGCAACTAATGCTAAGAAAACATTATACTTGTAAAAACATATTTCATAAGGAAAGCTCTATGAATATTGAGCATCTGGCTCATTCTTACTGATCCATTCAGATTTAAAGTATTAGTATAAGAATTTGGGTTACAGGGAACCATTAGCATTTTTATACTACTTGTCAATCTTATTGATCCATTCATATTTAAAGTATTAGTATAAGAATTTGGGTTACAGGGAACCATTAGCATTTTTATACTACTTGTCAAAGCATTTAATTCTAGAGGATAAACATAAATGAAGCTTGAGTAACACAATGTTTTTGACTCACATTGTTATCATCACCTACAGGTTTAGGTATAACAATGAAAACAACCCTAATGCAAGGGCAGTCACGCGTCAGAATAATATTCATCATGCTCTACTGACTTCCATAAGAAGTCTTACCTCCTCTTTCAAAACCGCTATGCAGTACAAATAAGTCTGCACAATAAGACCCCATACTGTACTGTCACTGTCATCCTCAATGCCTGAGTTCTACAGGGCTTTCACAACTTGGCCACTGAACAACTGAATTAATAGTTTCTCAGTTACATGATTCAATAAGCGAGTCTCAAGAGAGTTCCACATTCTGGATGTTTCATACTGATCAAATCTAAACGCTTGTCAGAAGTTACATAATAAACATTACATATATATATATATATATATATATATATATATATATATATATATATATTTATGTATATATCACAAAGCATATATTTTACCTTTTCAGTACTAGCTTTCAAATTGTGATTCACAAATCACATATTTTACCTTTTCAGTACTAGTTTTCAAATTGTGATTTTCATTAAAAACTGCATTGGATTAATCCTGTAAGTTTCTTTTAGGTACCTGTATTGTACACAGAAATTTAGAATCTGAGAGAGATCCTGTGAGCACAAGTAAACCTGTTTGAAGAAACCTTTCACGTAGGGTGTGGATGAAGCTGGTTGGCCAGGTTGGGGAGAGCAGTGGAATGTGTGAAGTGGATAGGAAGGAAGTGAGGATACCTATAGCGAATGCAAGGAGAAGACTGTGAAGGGATGGGGAAAAACTATGACGAAGAGGGTAGTATCTAGGAGGAAGAAGGCATCCAAGATAAAAATATGCAGAAAATGAGGGGGTAAAATGGAGTGAGATAGACATTTATCTAGATGATTAAGATAATATGTGAGGGAAGATATGTGCAGATACTGCATAGAGATAGAAAGGGGTGAGGATGATAACATAGTTGAGTATGAGTGTGAAACTGACAAGGGTAACAGGCAGCAGAAAAAAATAAAAATAATGATGAAACTGCTGAGGGGATAGGCTATAAGAGCAATGGGATAAATGTTGATACAGGAAGATGATGGATGCTAGGAGAGATCTAGACATACAAATAAATGTGGGACTAAAGGGAGTTGTAGCTATACAGGGAGAGATGGAATATAAAATGGATCTGCAGCAAGATATATAAGTATTGTGACACAATAGAAAGGATGTGAGACTGGAGATGTGAGAGTATGGTGAAGTGATATGGGGGTAAGAGGAGGAGATGTGGGGGTATCTAAAGATGTGAAAGTATGTGGAGACAGAAGTGGCAGTAGAGAATGGAGATATAGGGGCATGAAGAGGAGATGTGGGGTTATGGGGAGGATGGCAAGAGCATGGAGAGGAGACAAGGGGGTTTGGGGAGGAAATGTGGGGGTAAGGGGAGGAAACATGGGAGTACAAGGAAGGGACATAGAGGTACAGGTGAGGGAAAGGAGGGGAGATGTGGGAGTAAAGGAAGATATGTGGGGGGCAGGGGCAAAAAGTCCTTAAATCACAATAACAACTTCCCCCAAAGCAAGATCGGTACTCCTCCATAATTCTGACCAAGGTAAACCATGCATGAGCAAGCAAAAAATAAATAAACAAATACATAATGAAAGATGTGATTTCTGTCGTGCAAAAGTTGGGGCAGAAGTTAGGAGGTGGGGTCTGAATATTTTTTTCCAGATCAAAGAACAGAAACTGAAAAAACTTCTCTGAACTAAAAAATGTGAGACCTTTATATTTCTATTAGTTTCACCCATGTAAACAAAGTATTTTGAATTTTCTGATTAAGTGGTGAAGGAGTAAATTTGTACAGTATATACCTAAGGTAGGACCTCCAAAGGGAGGGTCAATACTGGGCAGAGGTTATGCAAGAATTCTATGCCCTCTTCAGATTTCTTTCAATGCTTAACAGCAGCAAAATTATGCTAAGCTGAGCAACAAATCTTCTGAGGTATGATCAGCAAAGAATTCTGCTTCACAGTCTCAAGTCATGGGTCTGTCTAACTGTGCGACGGGCAGGTGTGAGATAAAATACAGGATACTAACCATTTCCGAAATATTTAGTTAAGATGTCAAGCTCATTCTCTTACTGAGTGAGAGGTGAGTTATTAACCAGGATTCAGCCAAGCTCATTCTCCTACTGAGCATGAAGAGGGTAAGTTTACACCAGATATTAACCACAAAAGAATACTGACAAGGCTCATTCCCCTATGGCTGCATGACAATGCAGCTCAGGTGAACATGCAGCTGGTTTTGTGGTGGTGGTGAGGAGGGTGGTGGCAGGGGGTGGGGGTATGGACTGTGAATTGAGAGAAACTATGTTGCTGCAAGAGCCAAAAAGGCAATTTCAAGTGTTGGAAGGAGGAAAACTAAATTTTTCCATAATCACTAGTCAAATATTCACACACTGCAAATTTCAACATTTAATTTTTATACTTTTCTCTTGTACAACTAAGATTATTTAAACTGGGGAACGACAACTGCAGGAGAACTAGGGAAGTAGTGACGATACCATGGGGTAACAAACATGAATGAATAACATACACATGGCCATTACATCTCAAATCTCATTGACAGGATAGTGAACTTGGTTAAATATTTGGAAACCTAACTAGGGTTGCAGCAAAATTTGTTACATAACAAAAAACTTAGTCCTAGAAGGGTAGGAAACCAAAACTGTTAAAAACTCAAATATCGTCAGGCGGATGTGCGGATTCTGTTTTTTAACTTTGGGGTTAGTTAGGTAGGGTAAAAAACCATCCTACCCTCGCTGCCCGGGTCCGATTCCACCACCATGGGCATAAAACTCTTCATGAAACCGCTCGCCTGAAGCAAATTTCCAATGTCTGAAAAACGGACAACCGTGACACCAACAATTTTCAATGGCGGATTGGGGCAACGGTGGGAGACGAAGCACTGGTAAGGGATGTGGTGACTGGCTGCATGATACAGTATGTGAATGCTTGCAGACATGTGAATAGAATGTACTATACTGAGTAAAGACAGATGGAAAAATCACAAATTTTCCAAGAGGTGAGACGAAAGATGGCATGTGAATATGATGTTTCCTAGCTATTTTTCTAATCTCCTTCTGGCTACTATTAACTCAAGGTGCCATTCAAAGCAGAAATATTTAAATAATATTTATGGAGCTGTACTACAATCAAAAGTTATGTTAGATATCAACTCTCATTGGATTTTTACACAATACTTTATACGCTAGTCAATATTTTCTAACTGATGTCTTGGCTTCAGAGTACAGCATGGTACAGTAATGTTATTCAGCAATCTACATCGCTGGTATTTTTTTTATTATTGATGTCTGAACATGGCCTCAATTATTAATCAGCCACTAAGTCAAGGAAATTAATTGCACTGGGGAGGAGGAGGAGGAGGTTAAGCATACACTATACTGTATCAGCTTAGGTTACAAAATTTGTATAAAAGGAAAAGGAAGACTTTTAAATGTACTTATAAAGTAATAACTAGTAAGAAGTGTGAGAAAAGCAGGGGCAAGGAAAACTGAAGGTTAATACAAAAGGATTTAAAAGAAACCATTTTTTTTTTTTTTTATAAAACACAGTAATATCTCCCACACATAAACTGAGAAAAATACCCCAACTCCTTCTATTTCAGCTCACTATAAAATTGAGAAAGGGGAATTCTTCCTATTCAATGACTCAAGAGGGTAGTAGACAAATTCACTCTCCAGTGCATGATATCAGCCTGTTCACTGGAAATACAGTAGTACTTCTGTTAAACTCATTTTTAGTAGTTACTCTATTATGTTTGGTGTAAGATTTAATGTGGAAAATAGCTGGAAAAAAACTAGATAAAAAAGTATAATGATTCCTTGGCCATTGTGCACTTGGTTATAGAATTTATTGCTATCACTGCAAGATGAAAATCTGCACTCCTACTGGTATCACACATTTTCGACAAAAGCCATTGTTATTGTGCATCTAAGCTGGTTTCTGCTGACATTGATGGTGCATTGTCTGTGGTTATTTATGGTTTTCAGGGATTCGGAGATGAAGCCCTACCTGAGGAATTAATCCCAGGGGATGGAGACCACTATCTCTCCATCCCCAAGTCTCTGAACCCCTTTCCTTAACCCCATCTGAGGTTTCTCTATGGTATGTGTTTCTTATTGTGCCCTTTTCATCACTTTCTATTAACCTAACCTTGCCTATGTGTGTTTCTGATACTTACCATAACAGCATTTATGTATTTAGCATGTATAAATTGCTGTCAAAAGGAAAATTTGGGTTGACAAGTGGGGTGCCTGGTACTAATTAGGATAAATCCCAGTTTCGTCCTTTCATTATCGCGCAATTTCATTATCATGCACTATATACCAATTATGCATGATAACCAGGGGACCACTGTACAATTAGGAAGGGCCAACTATTCTGGTATAGATCAAAACACTTTCTCACTACTGAATACACTTCAGTGCTCAATAAGACCTCTCTGTTTTGGGGAAGTTGATGCCAAACTATATCCAACATTATCAATGCTTGTCTCAGCCTTAAAACTACACTAATCACTGTGAAATTTTACATTGTGGCTGCATCTGGAAGTCCATGCTTCAGTGATTAAACAGCCTGTTCATTTTATCACTCACCTACAGACAACATGGCAGACCACAGGTATATTCCTATATATGGAAGGAAAAATCTATAGCTCACTTTTTTATTTAAAGTCGGTACCAGCTAATACTTCCTGACCTTAGGCTGCAAGTAAAACTCAAAGAAAATATTAGCCTAGGTCCAGAGGCTTTGGTCAATTAAACTTCTAGTGAAAATGGGAAATGAAATTTATGAAAGTCACCCATTTGTGAGCACTGTGAATTTTGGATGCTAAAGTAGAACTGTTAGATACACTATACAAATGAACTCAATACAGTAATTCTGAAGCAGAAATTGTACAGCATGGCTTCCTGAAGTCTGGCCATACCCATAGTGCTCTGCTGTCAGTTCCAATGAATAAAAACTTCTTGAATTGGACACAAGGAATAAGGAACTAAGGCAGATACAAGAGCTGGAATGCACAAAGTTTGGGGCAGAATGATCACTACCACTCTTCCTCACAAAACCAGAAGAAACTTGTATGGTTGGATCAATCTCGACTTTTGTAAAAAAAAAAGACTCTGGTTCCCATGGTCAGCACTTTGTAAAGAAGAGTGTCTTGATGGCCAATGAATGATGAGGTTGAAGGCCTTTGCAAGTGGCCAGTGAGGAGGAAGAGGATGCAAGCTGACTCCAATATTAAAGAGCTCATTTCTCAACAGGAAAGAAATCCTTTCTGGGATGTTACTGACAAACCTTTGCTCAAAAGGGCTCTTAAGGGTGGAAAAGTATGGGCAGGAAGCCCAGATGAAGATGCATGAAGAAAAAGAGCCTAGCCAGATAGTCTCCCAAAGATAGCTTTTGTTAGGATCAGGTAATCCCTGGCTCAGAAAAACTGACTAAACATTTTATGGCAAGACTCATACTGAACTGTAATGGCGGGGCACATTTCCTCCTGTGTGGGATCAACAAGCATCAAATAGAAACTTCATGTGTGTAAGGCTAGTGACATCATTAGCATTCCAGCTAAGGGTGCTCTGAAGTTCCTAGGGACGGGCTCCATTTGACTGACAATGTGTTTGTTCAAGAATGTGTGTCTGCCCCAACATTCTCCTTGCCTGGGAGTTATGCTGCCCATAAATGGAAATAATAACCTCTCAGTTCCCTTAAGAATTATTTAAATAAAATTTTTGAATGCAACAATAGAAAGAAGCAAAGGCTAAGTCTCAAAGCTTGTCTGTTACAATGGAGGTTGATAGGCCATAATTATGATCCAGTAATTTCAAGATGCTTGGACAAATTTCATTAATATGAATGGCACTCACAGGCAGTGGGAAAGACATATCAATTATGACAAAACCAGCAATAACTATGAACATGAGAGATCGATATCACCACTTAAATTCTGAAACAGAAAGATGGATGGAAAGACGTGAAAGTGATGCCCGATGAGTAATGCATGCCTGCCGTTATTTACACCACCATTTAACTAAATTCTTTAGCTGCAAAACTGCATTCATTGGCATATAGCTTAAAAAAAGGCAAGAGCAATGGGAAACTTTCATGTAATGAAGTGTTATCTCATTCATCAATAAGTCCTGACATTCACATAGTTGAAGTGAACTGTAAGTGCACCTGTCATCCATGTATTACCTCCAAAACAGCATCAAAAGGTCACTAAGGACAAAGATTTGGAGGCAATGACAACCCCATCACACATCATAACTGCTGGCTGAATGTACTACAAAATACGTAAGTTCTTCCACAGGTGTAAATCACCACCTATAATGACCCCTTGCTTTACATGGCTAATATATCCATGTGTTCTGCATATTAACCTTGCAGCTTTAGAATTACTGTAATGTTTTACTGCTGCAATTAAAACTACAGTACTGTTTTTATACCCTAACTTTCTTTAAAAAAAAAAAAAAAAAACGTTTACCTAGTAGAATATTAACCCACCCAGGCCCGACCGTTTTTTTACCCAGCCTACCCCCGGATCCCGACCGATTTTCGACTTTTTGTTTTTTGGCTCAAACCTTCGTAATTGGTGAGAAACGTCGAAAATTCATAGAGAAATTGCCCTCCTGAGCTTAAAAATGTTGATACAGGTGTCATTCAACCTTACATTTTCCTTCTTTTTCAGGGTACCTGGCTAATGAAAACGAACTATGGAAGGGTTAACTAATTCAAGCCATTTTAAATTACGTATTTATTTATTTATTTGGTATGAATTTATGTATAGTACAAGTCTATATTTGTTATCACACAATAATATAGGCGATAAAAGCATTGTTCACTCACCCAAAACCCCAGTATATGACACCTTCCTTTACTACATTACCACATCATCACTTCTGTTTGTTTCTACCTCTAGCTTCTTTGTTTCTTTGTCCTCCACCTCAGGAATCACTTTCACCATGAATTTCGTCATTGGAGAGACTGCGGGGCAACATACCTTTACTGGCCAGGTTACTGCTAACAGGTGAACTGCCCAGTGTGGGGGGAGGGGGGAGGGGGGGTTAGGTGGGGCCAGGTAGTATCCCCGCTTGACAGCAGGTAGAGGAAGGTCTCCCACATATGCCTACCAAAAATCACCCACGAATGTTGAAAAATGTGCACACAATGGGCCTTGCCATTGAGTGACATATGATGCACGTTGGTGGGTCTGTCTGTGGAAAAAAGTAGTGACGTGCATCGTACGTCGGTGGGACTCGGCGGGTTAATGATATGGCCATGACACAATGATATTTAAGAGATCTGAAGCAACATATAAGAGATATTTACCTTGACAGACAGCAACTAAAAGCATGAGGAGCAGCGGCCTCGAACCTCACTCCAACAAACACTTTCAGCAGTAAGGAACAAAACAAGGCACTGACAGAGAGGGTTATGTGAGAAGGCAGGGTCCTAAGTGGTTGAGGTGGCAGTAGGTACATGGTTGAGAAAAGAAAATTGACATTACAGATCAGCTGAAGGGCAGTGGAAGTGGTTACACCTTCACTGGTGGCCTGAAATGTCATTCAGTTTTTTTTTTCCTGATATCAGTGCATTCATACGACAAACTTTTACTGTGCATTACACACATGGGTCGTGCTTAAGGTTACCATGTAAAGAATGGCTGCACAATCCAAGAATGTGTAGAGCAAGGGGTTAATTTAATTCAAGTGATAGAAATTATCAATGAAGTGTGGGGGAGAGAGAGAGAGAGAGAGAGAGAGAGAATTAGAGAGAGAATTGATGTCATGGACTTCAAGGTTTGTGTTCACAGATACTAAATTGACCAAGAATGGGTTCAAGTCATATGTTTCTCACTTCAATCTCCTGAGAATATGAATCAGAACGAATGGTGAAGATCTACAGTTCCTTTTTTTTTTTTTTTAAGACATTACCATGGGTTCTTTATACCAAATATTGAGGAAATGGTAGTTAAGTCGTAGATGAATGGACTGTTGACCATAAGTTGTGATAGTGATTTCCTGCTGCAGGAAAGGACAGTACCTGTATGAGGATTTTTATTTTCATTAATGTTCTAAACTAACGTCCATGAGACCCATCAGCCGTCACAAATACATCCAGGCTAATGCCATCCCACCAGCCCTGAATGAGACTGTTCTAGGATGCTTCAGCACAGCATAGAGAGCATGGTATCAGTGCCCACAAGTGGCATATGTGGGTGTATGCATTGTAGAAGGATGTCTGACCCTTTTGAAAATAATTATCTAGACTATTCCCGGGGAAAAAAAAAAAGGGGGAAGAGGGGATTGTTATGATCAATGTCTTAAAATGGATGCATCTACTACCCAAGTAGACTCAGTGAATACGATAATTCTTCACTCCTCAATAAAATGCAAGCTATCTAGAACATCTCCCTACTAAAGTTATAGTGATTCAGAGCTTGAGCAAAAGACATGGATAGGAGTTGCAAAGGACAGTAAAAAGATAGTAACTGAAATGTAGATGAATAATTAATAAATTTAAAGCAAAATGGAGTGAAGTGAATACGTGGAACAAATCATGGCTGGAAATAGAGTATGTACTGAAAAGGTAGAAAGATAATACAACGAAATACAACCAAGAAAAATAATGGGAGCTAAAACACATCCACTAAAGCAAAAATTTTGAATGCCATTTCAATTTCTTAGTAAGCCCAACCAAACTAATAACACAAATGGGCAGATTTAAAGGAGGTAAGCAAAACTTTCAACTCAAGATCTCAGTCACAGCAAAATAAAACATAAATACTGTACCTGGTTACAGTTTTAGCCACTTCATTCCAATGACAGATTCTTCATTATACTCTTGCCACCTTCAGATATTTCTGTTTAGCTTAAGAAAGATTTTTCAAACATGAGGAGTTACACACAGCCTTCAATAACCCTTTCACTGACTGAGGTCTTTCTGAAGCTAAGTAAAACTCTGGTGGTAGCAAAATTAAAATAAAAAAAATGTCATTGGACCAAAATGGCTAAGAATAATGCTTCTGTTGCACACAAGTTTTAAATACAGTACAGTACAGTTACTCCCTCTTGACTGATGGCAGCTGTGATACCTCTGTTTCAATATGTGTGTTGCAGTTTCATGTTAACAAGCTAGTGGAGATGTAAATGGCACTAATTTAGTTGATGCATTGACAAAAATGAGAGATTAATTTTGATACAATCATTGCAAACAGCTTTTAGATGACTCACTGGCTCATTATGTGCTAAACAGGTAGTGGTTAAGACTGGCACTCACTCAAATGGTTATTTGTTAAGAACATCTTCCCTATTAGCTTTTATAAGTATCATTTCAATATCTGCCAAGGTAACAGTTACTTATACAATGGCAAATTACTCATTTAACTGGCAATATTTAAGTACTGCACACAAAACATTTTATTCACTCTGCACACTCTGCTAGCTAATGAGATTACTACCATATTTATCATAAAATAACAAAGAGGTGCATCAGTCTAGTATTCTAAGAAGGATGCATATCAAACAACAATACTGTACTGTAGTTTCAAGTATCTCCTCTATATTTTTTTTCCCATGCTTCATTTTTTTTCTCTCTAACTACAGAATTTAGTGCTTTTCCAGATACTCTTGAAATTTTCCTGGTGAACAGCTAAATGGATTGGGTTGTACTCTCTCTCTCTCTCTATACAGGTACAATATATACACATACATATACATATACATACATATATATATATATATATATACAGAGATATCCCGATT
Source organism: Birgus latro (assembly GCA_018397915.1). Classification (NCBI taxonomy): domain Eukaryota; kingdom Metazoa; phylum Arthropoda; class Malacostraca; order Decapoda; family Coenobitidae; genus Birgus; species Birgus latro. Next base: position 735 of record JAGKTI010007768.1, on the reverse strand, counting down.
ATCCGGGATATATGGTGCGAAGGGGTGACTGAATAATCCGAAATCACGATTAATCCGGCAGAAACAAAAAACAAGTACTACTTAGACTGATTTATTTAATGGAAAATGTACACTTAATGTAGCAGAAAGACCTTACCAAATCTTTGCATATGCATCCTGCTTGTTTCTGTATTTTTCCAGTTTCAGTTTGGTAAATTTCTTTATCTTGCTGAAAAATTTCCTCTCTGTTATTATCGTCATGTTCCTGAAGCTGTACAGTCGCGTTCCTGAGTCCTGATACGCATGTAGTTGTCTTGTCTGATGTTGTGTCCACCGTTGGTAGGATGTTGAACTATTTCACTTGCTAACCGACCAAATTATGTTCAGTGTATCAAGCAGTAAGCACAAAAGTTCCATATTCCAAAAGCAGTGAGCACTGCAATAGACAACAAAAACACCTGTGTATCGGGACTCATGAACGCAACTGTACCTACGATTGTTTCCAGCACAGTGGAAGAAACTCAACATATTCAAGTGTGGATTTTGTTTCCCAACTTCCAAACTGGAGATTAAGTTAGGTTAAATTATTAGGTGCAGTTAAGCTTAAGTTAGGCCAGGTTTGGTTAAACAATTAGATCAGAACAGTACCTTCCGCCATTACGTTAACTAACAACGAGAGTTGCACACCAGCAGAATAGCTAAAAACAATGGGGAAACAGATTTAACAAGAAATGTTTATTTGCCAACCCATAAACA
>JAGKTI010007767.1:0-20440 GCA_018397915.1 Birgus latro | reverse complement strand
AGACTCAAACTTCTAACCTAACCTACCCTAATTAACCTGTGCAACTCACCTGAATAGGAAATTTGGAACACCTGCGCCCGTGTGGCAAAAGTATTAATGGAGTCTCCAGCTTAAAACCTTCTGAAGGTGGCATGACTACTAGTAATAATAATGATAATAATAATAATAATAATAAATACACAAAACTGAGGGGCAGCCGCCACTGTACATCAAATGAGTTGCAAAGAACGAATATCTGGGCCAAGTTAATGTGAGAGGTATATTGTTCCTAGAAACAGGAGAATTTTCAGCTAAAGCATTTAAAGTAACCTTAAATATATCGTTAATTTATACAATATCCTTTCAAAATTTATCTGCTTACCTTAGATGTCCGAAGGAATCCAAACCATTTTCCAAAACTATCCAAAATAATCTTGATACCTCACTAACTCACACGCACGCAACCAACTGTACCATCCAGCATAATTATCTGGCAAAAGTTTAGTCTCTGGTCCTAGCAACTTCTAAGTTTTGCTCTTCATGGTTAGAAATAATGGAGATAAAAGCACCACAACCCCACACGGAAGTCAAAAGGTAACTGAGCAAATCGACACACTTCTGGAGGCGGCAAGTAGTGTTCCCGCTAAAGGAGGTGCCAGATGCCGCTAACTCGCTTTCTGAGTGACTAACACCTCGTAACACCTCTTCCGTGCCGACTCATTTTACATATTAACCCATTCACTACGATTACGTAATTTCTTTTAATAGCCAGACGAATTTACTCAGCTCAGGGGAGACATTTCGAACTGGAGGGGTTATAGACTTCATTAACTACAATAGAGATTTGTCCCAAATTAAATGTCTAAATAACAAAAATGGAACAATGAGTAATCAGACTGAAGGGCTTAAACCTGAACACTCTCCTGTGTATTATTTATGTGATCTTAAACAGTACGAATGAAGATAAAAGAAAGTACACGGATCTTGAATTTGAGTATTCTTTCTTGTAGAGACCAGTTTGCGAGCCTCTGGCCTTTGATTCTTTTGAATTCTTTCTTGCATTAAAACACACACACACACACACACACACACACACACACGCATTGCAGCTCCAGAACATTTGGCAATTAGTGGGGTGAAGGAAACACGGGCCATATACAGGAAAATATCTATTTACAGAGTCCTCAATATTCAGTGAAGTATAACCATAAACTCTATGTTACAATTTGTACACGACTTTGGCCAGTCACTAGAAATTAATAAGGAATATAATCATAACATATTAACACTCACAGGCTCCTATGAATCACTCTCAACTGAATAAAATCATCTGGCATCACCTTGAGAAAGAATACGAGAGCTGTCCACACCATGAATGAGTTAATGGTGACTATCAACTCTCCTGAAAGTGAGTCAAAGCAGCCTGAATGTTAACACGACAAATATTGAAAGCAAGAGTTAATTCAAAGAAGGAAGTCAAAACAGAAATACAGTAGGTCACAATATAAAATGAAAAATGTAAAGAAATAGTGTCAGAAAAGAAAGTATGTTACACGGTCATAAAATTCATTCTTCGTAACAGCACAAAAATATGCACTACAAGCTATGCACTCAAAATGGACAGAAAAAAAAGAGAGTCCTTCAATCCAGTGATATTTTGTTACATTCTTGCTGCCACTGGATGATTTTATTAATCCTAGGGTACACTTCAAACAGGAAGGGTTAGACATGGCCTTGTAGCAATAGCAGTAGTGGTAGAAACAGTAGCAGTAGTAGTAGTAGTTGTTGTAGCAGTAGTAACAGAAGAGTAGTGGTAGTAGTAGTAACAGCAATAGTAGTATGATAGTTGTTTGTAGTCCCAAGATCATCTGAAACGTGAACCCAGTTAACTGCAGGCAAAAGTTGTCCTCCTCCTGCAGTTCACCGGGGATAGGGAGGGAATTGAGGGACATTTGTATAACCAGGCAGCTCCACCACCCAGTTATAGCAGTGCCACCAAGTGAAGGCGGCCCTCTCCACCACCAGATATATATAACCTTAACTGACCCCTTCACTATTTGGGGATATTTCAGACTGCAGAAAGAATATGAATGAAATTGGCATAGGATTGAAGGAGTTAAAGGAAGAGGAAGGCGACAATAAGAGAATGCAAGGAAAAAAAATGGCGGGGGTGAGGGGAAAGGCACAGGAAAAAAGAAAATGAAGATGAGGGGAGAGAGAGTGAGGCGTAGGGTGCCGAGGCAAGGCTACAGTAGTCCAGTACATTTAAGGGTAGATGACCAGCCTACTCCCCTCTGTGGCATTACATGACTGAAAAACCTGGGTGCTCCAACCACTTAGCCACCAGGCGCCTCATAAACAGAAAAACAAGGTACAAAATACAAATACTCCAGCATATGGCGTGCGTGAGGCAGGGAAGCACACAGACAGACAGACAAGCAAGCAGACACTCTACATTCACCTTCAATAAGTTCAATAATTTCTGACAGTGAGTGGAAGAGCATAACCCTTTCACATCCTAAGTTATTTTACTCTGGCTATCACCAGAGGATTTAGTTCAGCTGTGTGGAATTCTAGCAGCCACAGGGTTGACAACTACCATGAATAACCTTTAGCAAAATTATCAGATTCAATCCCACTTTGCCCCCTTTGCACCACAGGAATCTGAGGATAAGCTACTGTATTTGTTTTGTTCCATTTATAAAGGCTCCAACATGCTTACATCAACCTGGGTCAGCTAATGGTGGATCTCCACGCCGCTCAGTTTCTAGCAGCTTCTCTATTTAGTCCCTTATCCCTGAGGCCACACTCTGTCACTTACAGTCTGCCTTTTGTAACTCTACCCTCAATGTTCACACATTTCACCATCCACATCCAGTTGTCATCCCACTCCACATTTAAAAGTAGGAGAGTGGCCATTCTTGTATCTGTATCCTCAGTGTTCACACCTTTCACCCCAGTTGTCATCCCTCTCCAAATTTAAAAGTACGAGTGACCTATCCCCCTGCTAGTGTTTTACAGGATAGGAAGGCATCTGGTCACTTCCGGGACTCAAACCATAGCACACAGACCACGGAACATTCCAATCTGAGCACTCTACCACCATGCCACAACTGGGCTGCAAGAAATTCCCTCAGCTGAAGAAAATGGTCTGGATTTAGCCTAACAAAACACCCATGTATGTCCATGGCAGTGAAAGGGTTAATGTACAATGATACTAGTAAACCAGAAAAATACATATATATAATAAAATAAGAGGAGAGCAAATATTCCATCAATAATGATTCACGCAGTCTTTTGTGAAGATTAAACATTGATAAAAAAATACGTATTAAAAAAAAAAGCATAAAAAAAGATAAAACACAACAATAATATTGTAATTTGGTAAACGTCTGGGAAATGTGATCCATAATATCAAAACTCTTTCCATATAGATAAAGTAAATAGTATAGAAAATCATGCCTACAGTTAGCGATGGAACTCTGTAATAGGCAAACTGTCTATTACTTAACTGTGGACATAGAAACTTGACAAAAAAAAAAAAATGACAAATTACAATCTTTAACAAACAAGAAGTTAATGGGAAGTAACCAATTATTATTATTATTTATCCCTGGTACTGAGGAAATGGCAAAATATATCTGGTTTACTGGAGAAGTGCAAGAATACATGACAAACTGAAGCAAACATATTTAGAGTGATATCCCCTCATTTCAGTCACCCAATATTCCAGGGATTCATTTCTCTAATACATGTCCATTCCATCCCCTGCTGAAAGTGATTAATTTTTCCAGGAAGGGCAAGGAAATGCAACTACAGACTCTTCTCTAGTCTCTCATTCCTCTGACACAGATCTTTGTTACAGGAGGAACGTTGTAGATTACTGTATATCTGTTTTCTGCAGGAAGAACAAAAAGACAGTGCAAAATCTTCCACTCTCAGTGGTTCTTTCACCAAAAATAAATTCAAAACACGACACAGAAATGATCATGAGTATATCTGAGAATCCCACCCCAGCTTTCCCTTCCTCCAAAAATTCCACTGACAAACCTGGCATTTCTTACTTTCAGTTATAACCATTAATTTTGGACATGTGGGACGACAATTGGCGCACAAATTTCTTTCTTCATTTTTTAAACTTTTCTAACTTAATGTTTTCAATTAGGAAATGTTGCATACACTTTAAGGTTTGTCTATAATATTTATAAAAACCACCACCAATGTACACCCTCCCAAAAAAGAATCAGTCCCTTAAGGTACAATGGTTGTGAAAATGAGCGACTTCTGCACACACATATGAATCTGTAAATCTGGTGCCTCAAAAAATAAACTACCCAAAGTGATTTTTTGTGTGCGTGATTTTGAGTTTTAATAATTCCGTCATCATCATCATCCTCACCTCCATTCAAATAATTAACAAAGATAATATTTTCACTTACAATAACACGATGCACCATATATCACAATGCTTCACTGATGTTTCAAAATTACACGAGCCATAAGAGGGCCAATACTTTTTTGGGAGGGAGTACAACCAATAATCCATATATTTAACTTGCATACCACTATCCATGCTTGTCCTACTTGATGGTGTGGGTAATTAAGACTATTCTAAGATTCACTGATCTGGAAAAGACAATGCCAGTGATAATGTAGTCTGCAAAATTCAGTTCCATCTCATACTCTGGCTGTTCCACATTTCAACAGGCTAACTGGGGGTGAAATATGAGGATATTACAGAATGCTGTGTGTGTACATTCAGAAGCCACAGTTTCTATCCATCCTTTACCCATGTCTGGAGGGAGATTGGAGTCAAAATTTCACACCCAATGAAGACAACCTACCATGAAAATGATGTTATGTTTCCTCTTAAAGAATCCCTGTACTGGGGTTTAACAGGGTACAAGTGAGTTTTTTCTATGGACTGGAAACTAAACCATTGCTCAAACCAGCTAATTAATTCTCAAAGACACTGAAGGCTGTTTCAAAAAAAAAAAAAGGGGGGCGGGGAGTGTAATAAAATTTCTAACAATGAGTGAGTCTCAGCTTGGACTGTGGATCTACCTTATTGTTTATAATCATATTGTATTGTACTGTGTTACACAAATGGACACATGTTGTTGGTAAGTTTTTCTAGAGTACACAAATAACAGTATCAATGCCACCTGTTCCTCATGTAATATAGTAAATCTCCAAACTTCCACCAACACACTGAAAAATGGTATTCATTCAGTGTGGAAACCTTGCTTACCTCATTCCAATCAAGGATGAGGCTAGAGGATAGGCAAAAACTATGACTTGTGAGTGTACATTACTACTGAGGTGGGGAATGAGATGGTGTGTGTGAAAGATTCTGAAATAAAACACTTTCCCTAGACTGTGAAATAAGTAGGCATCATACACACACTTATCCACTTCACTCTGACAACACACAGTACAGTACATTAAATACTTCTACCACTACATGATTTGACTCAGCCCTGGAAAGACTTTTCAGACTGGAGGGGTTAGCCTTCAACAACCCCTTCCCTATTAGAAGTCTGTCCAAAGATAGGTAACAGAAGAATGTGGTAGCAAAGAAATTAAACCTCACTGGATTGGAGGGGTTTAACCAGTCACACCAGACCTAATGACAGACACCCAATCCCATAGTACACCCTCTGAGGTGTAGGGGACTGAGGATAGGCCTCCATTAGTCCAGTATATTTAAGGGTAGATGACCGGCCTACTTCCCTTGGTGGCATTACATGATAAAAAATAAAGCTCCAATCACCTCTTGGGGATCAAAACTAATAAAGGCTGTCACTCCAACTGGGGTATTCCAACCACTATGCCACTAGGCAACACTGTGGTGAGTTCTTGGGTAAATAATGACATGAAGAAAGCACACACCATCTTCAATCACTTTGTACAGTGTGATGTGTTGGCAGAATTGCATATCATTTTATCACTTGGGGCGATGGAGTCTAACATGTATTATCACTATCATTTTGTAAACATGTATTACCAGTATTAGTCTGTATTTCTGTACATATTTTATTGGGGTGGGTGTTTACATGACTGGATGTAAGTTGGAAGCCTACATGACCAAATTCACTGATATCTGTACTAAGTGGAAACTGCAGAGCTATTTTTTTATTTCTGCAGATGCACTCTCTCTCATGCCTATTTGTATCTGTGGCAAAGTAGGGCTGATACTTCAAGGGGAAACATGTATTTTTCTACTCATGAATAAAGCAGTCAACATCAAGAATGCCGCTTGTTATCTCCTTCAATACCAAAAGGGAATAATAAAAAGTAATACAAAATAATACTGATAATACATGTTATACGAAAAATACCAGGCAATTAACCCCTTCAGTACAATGATGTTCTTTTAACATTGCTAATGCTCTTTCCAGATGATTTTATTCAACTTTAGAGAGACTTTTCAAACTGGGATGGTTAGATACCGCCTTCATGTTCTTGTTTTTTAATTGGAGGGAACAATCTTGCTGGCTTCTGGCCTTTGGTTCCTTCTTCTTTGCAATAAAAAATAAGAAAAAAAATATATGATCTTCATTCATTAACCACTTTATTATGAGATGTCTGTGTTGAACAAAATCATCTGAAGGTAGGCAGAGTACATTAATAAAACACATCATCAGACTGAAGGGGTTAAAAAGAGGCTATATTCACTGTACACAGGTAAATGCTGAATGGAGGCTAAAAAAAGAAACAAACACTGCTTTCTGACATGCAGGCCTTTCAAGGAAGGAGTATGTCAAAGCTGGAAAAACTCATGAAAGAATAACTCAGCAACACAAAAGGCAAGTCAACCTACATACACTGTAATTTACAACTATGGCCATTTACTTCCATGCCTAAAAATTCCATGGTTCCTTTTCTCTATTGTTATTTCCATGCCTACATATTCTGTGGTTCCCCTTCTCTGACATTATTTCCATGCCTATAAATTCTGTGGATTTCCATGCCTACAAATTCCATGGTTCCCTTGCTCTGTTATTTCCATGTCTACATATTCTGTGGTTCCCTCTCTCTAATGTTATTTCCGTGTCTAATAATTCTGTGGCCCTTTCTCTGCTATTTCCATGCCTAAAACTTCTGTGGTTCCCTGTCTCTGATGTTTTGCTATCCATCCATCATCAAAGCCTTTACCCTTATTCACTGCCCCATCAGACACGTATGGTTAGGCTCCTCAGTCCACTTGTTTAAGGTAGGTGACATTTGTGTGCCCGTGTGGAATTATATGAGCAATAAAACCCCATCATTCCCTGGACTTACCCCTGCCTAGATCACCTGAACCCACTAGATCACCAGGCATCCATTTCATGGTTCCACATTTATCTTTCAATGAAGGGACTGTACAGGAAGGCTGTCAGAGATTGAGCAGCATGGAGAGCCACCATTAGGTGACCAAGGCCGATGCATGCAAGCATGTTGGAGCCTTTATAAATGATACAACACGATACAAACAAAGCAAATAAGTTTCTGGACTCATACTGTATCTCTGCTCTTTTTAGCTTTCCTTTTTTTTTCTCTCTCTCTCAACAATAACTGTATTAGGTCACTTTTCTGACACCAACCACCATAACTTTCTTCATCATCATCTGGACCTCCTTTTCCACCTTAGGGCAGGGTGAGGAGTAGCAACATCTAAACAGCCCAAGTTTGCCCAGTCCAAAGGGCCTTGCTTCCACTCAATCATCATTCATGCCCCCGGAATCCTGGCTCTATCTGATACAAAAAAAATCATAAATACAGTACTGTACAATTTAGTTCTATCATGTTCTAATGACATGCAAAATTTGGAAAAGCTTTACCATAACCTAAAAACTTCACTTGCCCATAAGAAACAGAGTTAAGTTTCCAATGTGAGAAGAAAAAACGTTGAAGAGGTAAAAAAGGATTACACACCACTTATAATAAGCACTGATAGCTATGACTGTCTTACTGATATGAATTGCACATTTTTTTTAGTAGTCATTTCCATTTGAAACTATATTAGCACGCAGAATGTCAACAAAAGGCGACTATGAAGGTCAAATATCAATATACGAAACTGAATATTTGACAGCTTTTTTTCACTCTGTCAACAGAATCATTACGACATGCAGATTTGACACAATATCCTCTTCAAACCTGATAATGGTTATTACATCTAGCACAAAAACATAAAGTATAAAAATAAATACGAAAAGGCATTATATCAAAACAAATAAAAATGGTCAAATATGAGAACTTTTAATAAACACTAAACAAATTATCAGAGAATATAGGCCTACTACTTTGCCCAAACACTTTACTATTATAAAAGCCCTGAAAACTTGAAGCTGGAGGCTGAGAATCTGGTCAGAGATGGTAGTGCCTTCTGCATGTCAGTTAAAATCCAAAGGAATGTGTGCATAATGACAGTGTAGTGAATTCTGTCTCATTCTCTGTTATCAGTAAGAACATGTGGACATACTGCACTGTTTTGTGGATAATGCTGACCTAACTTTATCATATCTAGCATCAGGGCATCAGTCATGGCTTTGATGGTGGAGTTTTATGTGATACACCCTCATTTTTATGGGACTGAGCCAATGCCCCTATTTAGAGTACTTTTGGTGCTGGCGAGGGACACAATGAAGTGGTGGCACTGGTATAACTCAGCAGCTCCACTCTCCGGTTATAAAAACACCCGTCAACTCCCTTGTATCCACCGAAAAGGGGCCGGTGGACCATACGAGAAGGGCAGTTCCAGCTTGCAGCCAGCCAACCAGGTTCACATTCAGATAGGCCTGGGGACACAAAAATAAGAGCAACAACAAAGGACTTATGTGGAGCATGTAGCAAAGTGATAAATGTTCCAACAAAAGCTCTCCAAATAGAGGCAATGGCTTTATAGGACCAAAGATCAGAATCATGCATTGCCAGTTATCCTTGTTGGAAATAGTCTTCAAATTTTGTGCAGAGTTTCACAATGAATGAATGGATGTATTACCCTATTTCATCAGTATCTTAATAGTTTCTACTCTTGTTTTCTATTTTCTATTTTTGACTCTATCCACCCCTTTGAGATAATGAGAAACTGAATAAAGATCATGAACTATATTTCTATTCCTGCTCCCAAACAGACCAGAGTCTCAAAATAGGAATTAATACACATAGTTAAAATATGTTACTGGTATTAGTTGTTCCTCTTTCGTGCTTTCTCCTTCCTTGGTGGGAAAGATGATCAAGATGATGATGACAATGAAAATAACAGTGTAAAACCATTTGGTACAACTATAACCACTTCTCCCTTTAAAAGCATAACAATCCTCACCACAGTGCAACATCAGCAACATCAACTTTGCCAAGACAGATTTTTTGTTTGCAATGTAACTTTCCATGTACCGTCACCTTCAGAAGTAAGGATACACATGTGGTCATGTTGTCTACTGTTGTGCTCACTGTTACTGGAATACACACCTTTTTCTCTTTCTGCCTGATGCATTTAAGATAGGTGGACCAGGCAGTAAGTGAAATTCAGTAATTCGACATCCAACCAGCAGCAGACAATACAGTTATCAACGCTGCTATATGTGCATCCTTATTTATGAAGTCAACTGTACTGGTATACTTGTGAGCCATATTATCTGCCCATCCTTTGACCCTACCCTTGACTGAGTGGAAGCTGTCGACAGAATATCACACTGAATGATGACCTGTTGTTGACTTTTGTACACTCCACTAGTAACATGTCATCACAAGTGGAAATGTTGGATGGAAGAGACACAGGTTAGAAGACTTTGAATTCTTTACCTTCTCTAATGTTTCAGGTTAGAAAAAACAAAGAATTCACACTCTAACCTGCCTCCCTCTACCATCCAACATTTTCACTTGTCGTAATGGATCAATACATGACATCATAAACTGCTCTCTGTGTAGACTAGCAAAGGTTTGAACTAGCCTTTCAACAATGGGTAATAGGTCTTTGCTTGGTGTGAGGACCCTGGCTATGTCTTACCCTCCAAACCAAAAAAATGAGCTGATTGGCAGAAATTATGGCTCATGAGTGGACCATCACATTATTTTGAATCTTGTCACCTTTCCCAGTACATTTTCTTTATCCTTTCTTTCCAGTTACAGTAATTTTCTTCAGTACAATATTTCTTCTGTACTCTATTAGATACGTTTATGTGAAGCTGCAGAACGTGGCGAATGTTTTTGGCATATCCGATAGAGCCAGGATTCAGGGGGCTTAAATGATGAGTGAATGGAAGCATGGCCTACTGGATTTTGCAAATTTGGGCTGTCTGGACACTGCTACTCCTCATCCTGCCCTATGGTGGGAAAGGAGGTTTGGATGATGATGATGACAATACTATGGATCCATTTCATCCACAGTACATCTCTTGACTTCTTCCTAAATTTTCATCCACCATTCTTCTTCCTTCAACAGCTTAGTTAAATCATCAACCACAGTTCAGTATATTTAAGGGCAGATGATCAGCCTACTCCCCTTTGTGGCATTACACGATATACAAACCACTAGTCATCTCTTGGGGATCAAACCACTGGGGGGTCACACCACTAGGGTATTGTAATCACTGTCCCTTAGTCCTTCTCGTATCTGGCTAAGACTATCTGAACTACCCAACAAATCCTGAAAACAATGACCTGGTCCCTGAGAGAACAGAGATAAACCAAACCCACACAGACAGCCTCTCACCTCAACAACGCAAGAGTGAAGGTAATACATAAATTATCACTAATATATATATATATACTGTATATATATATATATTTATACGGTATATACTGTATATAAATCTATACCGATACACATACAAGTTAAGTCTATGTGCATATTGTTCTTTGCTCCATTACCCCATTAACAGAGTATTGTAGGTTCAAGGGTCTTATTCCAAAACTTCACTTCTTATCTAAACACAAGAATTTCCTCCAACGTTACTCGTGTTCACTGCTGAGTACAATACCAATTTATCACAACCATTATAACATCACGGCTCACTGACAAACACAGTACAACACAGTCAGTCCTTATTAAGTGTGTGGTAAAAATATAACAAATTTTTTATAGTAAATCTATCACTTTCCCCCTCCCCCCCATACATCCAATGACAGAAGTTGTGAAAACTTCTAAATCTGCTTTATAGCCTAGTCAGCGACACAGGTTAAGATTATTAGCAAGACTAAGATAAATTTTCTGGATTTACTGTGAACTTAACCCCTTGAGGATAGGTGATGTTCTTTTTAGCATATTCTCGCCACCACCAGGAAAGGCCCGAAATTAAGAGGTTTATTGATGCTATGTCTAACCCCTTCAGTTTTTAAATGTCCCTCTTAAGCTCAAAACAATCATCAGATACCGAGAACAGAATGAAAAATACGTGTTAATACAAAATTTCACAGTAGCCGAAGTCCCAGGTTCATAAGGAAATGTGAACCCAGTGGAGTGCAGACTAAAGCTGCCCTTCTCCTGCAGTCCACCATCCTGCTTTTTGGTGAATAAGGGGGGAGTTGAGGGATGATTGTATAACTGAGCAATGAAGCCATCTGGTTATGTAAGGGCCACAATATTAAGGCATCCCTCACCAGCACCAAATAATGTCATCAAAGGTAACAAATAATAAGGACTTTCTGTACTGCATCAACCAACCTCACCTACTTCTGGACATATTCCCATCTTACCACAAATTCCTCTCTAAAATTCTGGCCTTCCATACAACTGACCATTAATTTTTTGCAATTAACAAAATGTGCTAATATCTCTCTCTTTGGGATCAACACTGCGGAAATATGAGGGTTGGCGCAACTTCCTGGCTGCTGATTTTCACTGGAAGACTGAATTTGTTCCTTTATTCATTAATCCTATATGACAAGCACAAATTCAACAGAAAAAAATTAATCTTGACCAAAATGCCAAGCAGAAAAAAACAACCTGACAACATCGAGAGAAAACATTAATATTATTGCCACATTTTTGCTCCTACTTTCTGTAGTTTCACCTTGCCAAATACTTTTTAAATTTCTTTTTTATGTGTATCTACTGAATCCACTTTTTCTTGCTTATGTAAGATGTTGATATTACTGAAACATCTGATGCACTGGCAACATGCCCAAGTTTCTGAGCTGTGTAAGGCTTCACAGTAATACAGCTAATGCCTTTGTAACTTATAAAAAACTTGGTAGCTATCCATTCTGTGCATCAGCTAATATCACATGATTCCAAGTGCCTGCAATTCTTAACCCTTTTCAGGGGTATGTGAATCTCTTTATCTTCTCTCTTTTTTCCTGTATATCTGCTTTTCGCAGTTTTCTTGTACAGCTGGTTCTCACTTTTCCTGTGTATCTGATTCTGTTTCAGTTATCTCTCAGTTATATCTGAATCTCCTCTTACTTCTTTACATCCGATTCTCTTTACTCTATATTTCTGTATGACTGACATTCATTCTCTCACATTTTCTACATGAGTACTTTCACTTGCACTATTCTCTCCTTCCTCCCACATCCCAGTCATCATCATTAAGAGGGCTTTTCATTATTACAAAAATTCTATGTACCATAAAGAGACCTTCCATTCATTATATTTTCAAAATTCCAATGTACTGGAGCATAGTCATTATTTTATACTTTTCCCAGCAAGGTTATCCTGTCAAATATCAAATCATTATGCCATATACTGCAATTAATTTTCTAGCATTCAACCATTTATTCTTGACTTCACAACAAATGGATGTACAGTACTGTGAGGTTCCTAGGCATCATTTTCACTGTACTGTAAACACAGAATTGCAACATAATAATATAACATCACATTGTTTCCATGAGGCACAATTTTTCACACTTGCACTCTCCAAACATCCTATGGGTTATATATATTACTTATATCTACAGCTGTGGGTCTTTTCTTGAACAATGCAGTAATTCTGTTGAGTACTTGCACATCCAAGAACCTCAATAAAACACTTATGCAGGACTGACTCTATGAATAATCAGTCTTCAAGATGTTTATAGTCAGTGATGATAAAGCTGCTGCAACTCCGTCTTTGCATATTCGGCAGGAAGGAGTGTCATAGGAATCACTTCACCAATGAATCATTGCATGTGACGCATGCCTTTTCCCACGTTCAACAATCCCATCGAATCACTTAATTGAGGATTGTGAGTTTTGGTTTTCATCGGTGCCATCCTTAAAGAAACCCTGCCGCTTCTTGCACTCCCTAATGGTGACTGTGATGAAGTTGGCGGTGACGTCGGTGATGAAGATCTCGTCGGCCAGTGGGTTGCGACGATACCAGTAGCTTGGTTCTGGGGCAACAAACACCTGTGGAGGGAACAAACGGTTAGATTTAAGGTAGTCTGTCATACTAAGAAGACACTGATACAAATAAAGGGTTAAGGGTTGTATTTTAAGTGACTTTGGTGATTTGTAACACCTAAACACATCACCAGTTTATATGTTTTTGATGCACACTTTATTGGTGTTAAAGTAGTTGTTGTGTACCCTTGATCTGCGTGGTTGAGCAGACCCATCAACCACATGCAAGCAACTGCCCCTGCAGGGCTTTCCTGTGCAATGAATTGATGTTACCCTGCTGCAGAGAGCAGCTCGCCACAGCAATGTGTGGGGAAGAGTGTGGAGGCTTGGCTCCTGGGTGGATGTCCCATTTGCATCTCTCCACTGAGTTAACAGAGGCACCATAATAGGCTCCACATCATCCCATTATTTGATTACATGGCTACCATCCAGTGTTGCAAGTGGTTTCCTGGGTCAGGACACCAAAAGCCTTGTTACACAGTGTTGTCACCTAAAATGAGAGAAAGAGTAATGAAACGAACGCCACCAGGCATTCTGAACTTTCATCAGCTATAATGAACAATGGACACTAAGCAGGGCAAAGTGGGTAGCAATAAATGTGTTTCTTACCGTTTTTACTCCAAACTGGCCTGAAACTGCCCACTCCCCATCATGACTGCTGAGTTGTAATAACAGTAATAACAGACTGGAGTAATACTGCACTAGTCATGATGAACTAATATCACAAGGATGTAAAATAAGCTGCAGAAGGGCAATATTATGGGCCAGGTTAGTGTAAAATGAGTATAGTTTACACTTTTAGTAATGGAATATGCTACTGTACTCATTCACTTTCAAAGTGGCATGAAATCCCACTTGGGGGTAGGGGAGGACCCTCACATATAATGACAAGGGTCTACTGTATTGAGTTTCATAGTCCCTGCAAAATAATACAAGAATCTCAGCTCCTCCTAGTTATGGATTACATCCTGTAAAATGCTTCTTTCAAAATCTTCCACACTTTGTGAGTTCTTTTTTCAATCTCATCCTATTCTTACATCTTTCATTTTAAGTGTCTTCATTCTGCAGTATCTGAGAGTGCCACTCTTTTTATTACCTTTCCATCTCCCTTGCAGCATATTCATATACCGTATAACACTGCCAAGGTCATTATCACCACTATCTGTTGAAATAATCCCTTTCATTGCCCATATTTTCCACTCCCTGTTTCCCTTGCACCACATTCTCATATCAACATCATGGCTACTATCACCGCTATCAGTCATCTTCTCACTCTTTAATGCCCCCTATCCCATACCTGTCCTTATTCTTCATCACCTCACAGAGACACTCGTCTCAGTACCCTTTGCCCACCCTTGCACCACATTACCATACCATCACTGGGGCTAGTCTCCCTTGCACCACATTCCCATATTGTCACCAGGGCTAGTCTCCCTTGCACCACATTCCCATATTGTCACCATAGCTACTTTGTCTCCCTTGCACCACATTACCATACCATCACCGGGGCTAGTCTCCCTTGCACCACATTCCCATATCGTTACCATGGCTACTATCGTCCCTATCAGCCTGGCAACCCTCATCACTGCTAACACATCCCTCACACCAAGGTCTCTAAATACATGCCACTCAGTTTCTCATTACTGTATATGGTATGCTGTCTTTCCCATTATTCTCTTGATTTAAGTGCTGCACCAAGGAAGACAGGAGGAGCGGGAGACCAAGGATGAGATGGTGGGATGGAGTCAAAAGAAATATATGAGAGAATGTGTACAAGCTGGAGGGGGGACAGGGTGATGTGGAGGTAATTTGTTTGTGGCCACCCCTTACGGGATTGAGGTGTCTGGTTATTGATAAACAGACTGATAGATAAATACACAGATCAAGCCACTATATTACAGGAAGAAATTTTAAAAGCATGTGGTACAGATGGCTCTTGTTAACTGTCAGAGATGTTTCAAAATACAGTATTACAATTTGGAATGCATCTTTGTCAACTGCCAACTGATATTACTGTATTCAGCCGAGTGAAGTGCTCCGTCCATAAAAGAAAAGGTCAGTGAGAAACAGAACCATGTACACAGCCTAAATTATCTCATTCTGAGGTACACATCATAATTATGTAAATTAACACCTACACTCCAATGACATTCTGAGAATAAAAGTATATGGCATTAACTGGAATAAAATACTTGAGTTCTCCTAACACTGAGAGGGTTAAAGGGTACAAGTTAACACTCTCAGACTCCTGCACTAAATATCACCATAAAGTCCCTAAGCATTAGCTGGAATGAAACACTACTGTCCACTGTCCTGGCCATGAGAGGGTTATATAATACAGGTACTGTACTGTATTTCAATGAGATATCAACATGCCTCTCCCTCCTCTCTATTTCTTTCACTCAGGCTTCCCCTCCTAAATGGGATTAAGGACTGATATAGAACGAAATGCTTCAACATGGGTACCGACTCACCTCTTCTTCCTCTTCCTCCTCCTCCTCCTCTTCTACCTGTGGCTTTTGATCCTCTTCCTTCTCCTCCTTCTTGGCCCCCTCACACACAGTCGCTACATGGTCTTCCTTCACCGTCGTAGCTTCCTTCGGGCTGCTGGCTTGCTTGGGGTCTAGCGAAGTGCCGTTCATCTGTGTCGGGGAGTGGATCGGACTTGGGGCAATAGCTTCTGCCTTCTTCCCCGAGTCTGGGGTGCTGATCGGGGCCGCTGGGGGACTCTTTGGGGTTTTGGGGGACACGATTGGGGTGCCTGGTGGGGACTTTGGTGACTTGGGTGATTTGTGGTGATGGTGATGGTGGTGGTGATGATGGTGGTGGTGATTGTGTGATGACTCTTGGGATCCAGCTGTTGGGGACTTAGGGGATGAGAGCCTGGGTAGCTTAGCAGGTGGACTCTCACTGCTGTCCTTTATGATGGAGACACCAACTTTCCCATCCTTTAGAGGCTCTGCTTTGCGTTTCCCGGTGTGGTGGTGGTGGTGGGATGATGGTGACGTGGTGGGGGTGGTGGGTGTGGTAGGTGTGGTAGGGGCTGTGGTAGTAGCTGTGGTGGGGGTTGCTGTGGTGGTCGGTGAGGCATTGGCAGCAGCTGCAGTTGGTGACACCGATGAGCCAGCTGTGGTAGACTGTGGAGAAGACGCTGCATTTGTGGTGACTGTGGTGGAGGACGTGGGTGTGGTTGGTGTGTTGGTGGTGGCACTTATAGAAGGCTCGGCGTCTGTGGAATCATCATAATCGTCATCCTCCGTGGGGGTGTCTAGTTCCGGCCGGGACGATGAAGAACTGCTACTGCTGCTGGGCTCAATCTCAGAGGATGTGGTGGTTGTGGTGGTGGTGGTGGTTGTGGCGGTGGTGGTGTTGGCGCTGCTGCCCCCTCCTCCACCACTATTGGCACGGCTCTCCTGGAAAAAACAAAGGATTGGTAAGTATTGTATTGTTTATAAATGCTCCAAAGTGCTTGCATGCATCAACTTTCATCACCTTATAGCAGCTCTCCACACTGCTCAATCTCTGGCAGCCTCCTTATTCAATCCCTTATCCAAGGTCACACTCTTTTTTAACTTCCCCTTCAGTAACTGGCTATTAGAAAAACTGACATAGATTCTAGTAGTAGTAATGACAACCCAAGGATCAACTAACTAGACATGAACCCAGTGTGCTGGAGGCTGAAGCTGCCCATTTCCTGCAGTCCATCATCCTTCTTTTGGGGGACAGGGAAGTAGTTGGGGGCTGTTTGTATAACCAGGCCGTTGATTCGCCTCGTTATATCGGTGCCGCTACATAAAGGTGCCCCCCCTCCACCACTCAGACTAATACAGACTCTTACATAAATACAGCCATTGCAACACTTCACCTTCACATGCATCAGCCATCCTCCTCCACATTCGTACTTAGCCAGCATAGGAGTGGGTTAATTCTGGTTATCATTCTCCCACCAAGCACAAGGCCCAGTAATGCGGTGTACCTCATGTGGACCAATCTATCTATCTTCTATCTATCTATCTACTTATCTTCTCTCCATCTATCTATCCATCTTAAGCCACACCTTAATCCTGGAAACGGTAACAACTAAATGAACTGCCTCCAAACTAGGATATGGACCAGTGTGTGTGTGTGTGTGTGTGTGTGTGTGTGTGTGTGTGTGTGTGTGTGTGTGTTAACTGTACCACGGCCAGCATCAGTAAGTGGATTTCTCAACCCCTTCAATCTGGTGATGCATTTTTGCTTTTGCTGCTGGTTCCATTCGAGAGAGAGAGAGAGAGAAATTTCAGAAGGAGCTAACAAAGGCTGAATCTACCCCTTCCAGTTCCTTAAGTCTCCCCTAAGCTGAATAAAATCGTCTGGGGTTAGGAAGAAAATGGGTAGAAAAACAAGTTACCGGATGGAAGGGGTTAACAGGAAGGTTTGTGTCGTTTGATTTGATTTGTATGTCTGTAAAAATAAATCGGACTTGGGATGATGCTGAGGACAATTCAGAAAAATACGTTGTCAGCCATGGGAAAAATAGCCAATACTGAACACCTGGACACACACACACACACACACACACACACAGGGAGAGGGAGAGAGAGAGAGTTAAATTGAACAATTCATTTACAGAACATTACGATCCCCAATTAGGCAAGAAATATCAAAATACAACTTATACTGTGTAACACAAGCCTGTAACTTCACGTCTATCCTACCAACCTTCAAATGCCATTAATATAACAGAAAAAAGTGATATATTTATGGCAACAAAGCTCATTATATTTGAAATTCAATATATGGACCCAATCCGTTTCGTACCCCACCGATTAAAGCCACCAGACACCACCTACACCAACAAAGCAGAAATCAATACTCATAAATACGGGGAACGATGGAAGTTAGAATAATTACAAACTTGAAATTGGCGCCAAAAAATAATGACCTAAGTTGTCTAGCAAACGCTTGATCTGTTACGTGTCATTCCTTAGGGTTACTCCTAGTAAAAGTTAAGATTCAAAGACCTTAGAGGAGTTTGATCGACAGCTGTATATTGACTGACGGGAATAGAGATGGAAAAAGGCGGGAAAAGGTAGATTTTGCGCGGGCCGGGTGGCGGGCGTAGGAGGTTTGTTGTGATGGCGACAGCTGCTCTTCAGACCGGTCCCTGCGTTCGAGTCCATCATATTGGTTTCCATTTCTCATCAATACACCATTTTCTTCATTTAAATCTAGAAGGCAATCATATGATGCGTGTGTACCAGCTAGGCTGACACTATGAAGTATATCTAATGGGACAATTTGAAAGGAAAAGTTGTATTTAAATTCCAAATCTCGAGGTTTAAGCCAAGAAGAACAAGATCCGAAAGTAGCACCAGCAGCTGGGAAGCGCGAGGGGCTGTATTGGTGTGTTCATTTCCCTTGATTTCTTTGTTCTTTTTGGCCCTATACCTCACTCCCCGCGCTTCCAAGACCAAGCGAAGTAGTTGAAGAATAAGAAAAGGGAAGGAGAAAGGGAGAGAAGAGAGACAGGAAGGGAGGGCAGGAGGGAGAATAAGTCGCAGCCAATGACGTACACACATACACAGGCTTACCTTGGCGACTACTCCCTCCCTCCCTTGTATCTCCCTCCCTCCCTCCCATGTCTGCTTGTCTGCCTGCCTGTCTGTTCCGCTATTCTTTGCTTCAAATATGCTCGTGAAACACCTGCATAGTCTGTCCATTTTAATGTCGAATCTGTGTTTTAAATCATTCCAAAAGCAATTCCGTCTTGATGCGGTTCCCGAAAACCATACGAGAGAGAGAGGGAGAGAGAGAATAAAGGAGGTGTGCAAAGTGAAGGGGCAAATCTCTTGGGTGAAGTGAAGGGTGAGAGAAAGTGAGTCTGAGAGGAGATTAGGGTGAAAGGCAGGGAAGGAGGGTGAGTAAGGGTGAGGGAAAAGTGAGGGAAGTGTGGAAGGAAAGGAAGGAAGGAGGAAAGAAGGGAAGGAAGGAGAGAAGGAGGGGGGAAGGGGGAGGAGCGTGAGCACAGTGAAGACTGAGGAGGTAGGAGAGACTGAAAAGGAGGGAAGGAAGGATGAAGGAAAGGAAAGAAGGACGGAATGAATGGCTGAATGCATGAAGGAAGGAAGGATGACGAGAAAAATGGATGGATGGATGAATGGATGGATAGATGGACGGAGAGAAGGAGCGAAGGAATCAGTAAATGAATAAATGAAAGAATGAATCAAGGACGGAAGGAGGGGAAGGAGGAGAGAGAAGGAGGGAAAGAAGGAGGGAAAGAGGGAGGGAGAGTATAGAGGAGTGGATGAAACCTTATGCATGCCTTCACCACGTGCCTTGCTCTCCCCCCCCCCTTTCTCTCTCTCTCTCTCTCTCTCTCTCTCTCTCTCTCACACACACACACACACACACACACACAATCTCTCCCTACCTTTCATCTATATCTCACACTTCGGAAAATTCTCTCTCTCTCTCTCTCTCTCATTCTTCATTCATTCACGCAATTATCAACGTATTCATTCAACACTCATTACACACACACACACACACACACACACACACACACAAACATTCTCAGCATCCCAGGCATTGCATATTTAATCCTCCAACAATTTCACTAAAGACCTCTCGTGCTGAATGGGTTAATGAAGGCTAGGACTCGTATTAACGCCTCTTCCTTGGCGATTTATTTTTTGGTTATGGCTGGTTGCTATCACTTTGTACGTTACTTATGCTGCGTATGGCGATAGTGCAAGGATTTATGTGGGTAAAGTGTAATAAGCAAAATAATTCGCCTAGGAAAAGGTGTTACGGAACTTCCTCTACTGACATTACCGACCTACGTATATCTAATCCCTCCAATCATAAAAACCTCGAGTTGAAACAGTAAATATTCCCTCTCATTATTCACTACACTCATTCTCCCTCATACTCACTACACCTTCCTACTGACTTGCAACATTCTCAGCATGCCATTCACAAGGTACTTCACCCCCCCTGTGCAACACGTGCAATAATTCAACACTGACCCTTGCGGTGCTATATTTCCCCACAATTATTCTCAGCCATGCTTACTACACCTGCCTATTGACTCCTGCAACATTTTCAACATACCAGACATTCACAGCCTGATCTCCTGTGCAACACGTGCAATAAATTCAACACTGA